>JAPJBO010000343.1:0-219082 GCA_030068145.1 Diplonema papillatum
TGCGGCAAGTTCAGGAGACACCACTACTACAGTGGATACCTGCTCCGTCCAGCTGTTCAATGCTGCAGTTGAGAAAGCCGTTTGTAAACACGGCCCTCAGCACCACCTCAACCACGAAGAGCTTTTCGCGCTCTTGGAAATGGAAGGTCGCGAGGCAAATTTGGTTTCGCAAAGCGTTTCGAAGTGGCGCAGCGAAGGACTGCACGAAGGCTGGAGTAGACGCGGCAAGCTGTACTGCTTGTTCGTTGTTGGGGCCGCTTGTGCTGGCTGCGCCGACTCGATTGATGGTGCGCTGTCATTCAATGCTGCGGTTGCGTCCATCGTCCAAGCGAAAGGCGAGCAACACAGTCTCTGTGCTGAGCAGCTTTTTGACCTCTTGGGGATAGAGAAGGCTCGCCGAAAGGCTTTTCACCAAAAGCTTTTGAGTTGGCTTCCCGAGGCTTCGGGATGGAATCGGTCCTTCGCGGGACAGAAACGAAAAGCTTTCTATTGCCTTTTCAAAGACGTGAAGTGCACCAAATGCTCCCCCGCCCAACAACAACAATCCGACGTAAGTCCAGAACATGTGCCGTGCGCTGCAACAAACAGCCCAGACCCTGTAGCGAATGTAGGTCCTGCACCTGCTACACCTGCAAACGCGGACGACGATCAGCCTCCCACGCCGACGTCGGATACAGTGAAGAAGACACTTGAGCAGCTCAAGGCCGAAGCAGCAGCCATTGGTATCAAGACCACTGGAACAAAAAAAGCCCTCCAACAGAGTATTGCTGAGGCTACGCAATCCGAAGAGCCACAAACGCAGCGGCTCGTGTACCGCATTGTCGATCACCTGTCCACTGCTTGTCCTGACTTGAGGAGGGAGCTGGAAGCGGAGTTTGCTAGCGAAAAGCGGCTCGTGTCGGGCTCTCATACCCAAACAACGCATCAGCATGGGTTGGTTTGTGGGTACAACGCGTGTTTTCTTGGGGAAAAACTAAAGAGAATTCCCTTCTCCCGAGCTGACAACGCATCTCTTCCAGAACTGTACACCTGGTTCCGTGGAACGTCACCGAACATGCTGGGCATGTCGGAAAAGAGGTGGGAGTCCATCAAGGAGCACTTGCGAGTTGGTGAGGAACCCCCGGCTTTGACAACATTTGAAGTCCAGGCCTTTGCATGCAAAAATGGACTGAAGTTCATCTCGAAGGACCTTGGAAGCGTATCGAGTTTCAGGTTCCAGGCTCTGCGGACAAATGATGTGTGTGTTGTAAACCTCCGCCTCCCCTCCAGCAGCCACCTCTTAAACCACTTCTTCTGCGTTTCCTTCACCGCCGCACCGGATACCAAGGCGATGCTGGAAGAGAAGAAGTCGACGCAGCAGCCATTCTATCCTGCCCCACTTTTTCGGCCCCAGCTATCGCCGTTTGCTCGAATCAACAGAGAAACGGAACGGGTCCCCGGAGGGTACATGTGCCTTGCTTGCCATCACACGCACGTCTTCATCTGGGGCAGCCTTTCTTCGGGGGTTGCTGCCGCATTTGCGAAGGGTACGGCGGGCCCTTATCAAACCGATGAAGCCGCGCGGACAGCTCTTTCGCGGCACCGCAACTCCAACGCGCACCGAGTGTCTTTGTGGGTCGTGCGATACGGTGCCTTTGTAATAGTCGGGTACCTCACGGTTGCTGCTGCTGCGATCGCGTTCCGCGTTGTCCCTGCCAACTTCCGGTCAGACGCGCACCCGCAAGCAGGCAACACGTTTGAGGTCAGTCTCAAGGCTGAGCTTGCCGAGACCCCTTACCTTTCGGAAGAGAGGCTGCAGCGCTTCTTCAACTTGCATGTTCCCATGTTCATCAGGGTGTGCGAAGGAGTGTCTCACAGAAGTTCCGTGCGGCAGATAAGAGCCGACCGATTGCGGGGTATTGATATACCCAAGAAGTACAACACCACTTCACACGTCTCGGAAATGGTGGGCATCTGGGCTTCCATCGCACAAGTGCGCATCGCCAAGGAACTAAGTGTATCGAGCTCCTTTGTGCTGATCTTGGACGGAACGACACTGAAGCACGCAATGCAGATGGAGGTGTATGTAGTTATCCTACGCTACTTCGTCTCATCTTTGTGCGCAGTTAAAGAAACTGCCTTGGGACTCGTGGGGTTCGAGGCTTCCGACGATACAGATGGCAACACCATCTTCTTGAAGTCTCGTGCGATGCTTGCAGATTTCGGCGTTGCGGCACAGCAGATAACGGCAACCTGCAGTGATTCGGGATCGAATCTAGCGGGGCACATCACAGGGGTATACGGTTTGTTGAAGAAAGATTTCAACCCTCAGTGTGCCCGTGTTCCGGACTTTTCGCACCGACTGGAGACCGAACTTGAGCGAGCCTTCGATTCATCCGTTGTTGAAGAAATCACGGAAGCAATTCTTACGATGGAGGCGAACTTGCGAACGTCCGGAAAGCTTTATCGCCGACTCAGGCGTTTCGCTAAGCTGCAAGGCTTTGCTGCGGGTCCCAAACCATCCCTCCATTGCTCTATTCGGTGGTTGCCAAAAACCTTTCGTCTGTGGGAGAAGGCCGCTGCATTGTGGCCACTCTGGAAGATGTTTCTGGAACAGCGCTCGCGGGACTGGCACTCCGCGGATGCCAAGAAGGGTAAGGATAACCTCGCAGCGAAGCGAAAGGAGCTGCTTGGCGTTTTTGGGAAGGAGCGCAGGGCTCAGCAGTTCCAGCAGTGGTATCCTGTACTAAGGATGTTGCGCAATATCTCGCTGGCCTCGCAGCATCAAGAGCCCACCGTTCTGCATTTGCAGTTTCGGTTGAGCCGAGCTCGTATGGCCATCGAAGGGATGACCGATGGCAACGAAAACAAACGTCGCTTGGCGAAGGTCGCGAAGGCGCTCGAAGCCGTCGAGGAAAAGATAAAGAAGGATGACCACGCCGTAGCTCTCTCTCTCATTCTTGACGTACAAAAAATGCAGGTGCTCTCCGGAGCCGACTTGAAGGCGTACGGTAACGAAGAGTACGCCTATTTGGCTGCTTTCGTCGGGAGGTTTGAAGCGAGCTCCGTACAGAAGGACTGGCAAGACATAAAAATTCTTGCCGTTCAGTTCAAGGACTTGGGGTGGAACGCCTGGACCGGAGTATTCGCAACCCTAAAAGAACAAGGCAACCAGAGAGCCATTGACGTGTTGGCGCTGGTCCACACACATAGTCGCTACAACAGCAACGTAGCTGAGTCGTTTTTCAGCAAGGCCAAACAACGCGTGGGTTGCAATCGGCCCCATTTGGTGGTGGAGACTCTGAGCAACGAACTCATTCTCGCTGAACAGGGTAAAGGAATGACCGATGAAGAAGTAAGCGAAACCTGCACTCTCGGCGCCAAGATATGGCACTCTCGGAAGAATCGTCGTCATGGGGGGAAGACTGGTGGAAAGAAGAAGACGGATAGAGCCGACGCATTCGAGCAGGTTAACGGGGATATGCGCACTGAGTACTCGGGGTGTAGCGTTGTACCGTCTTTCGCGCCGTGGTCAGGGAACGAAACGTGGTCGGCGATGTCCTTCGCGAATGCATCCGAGTCTTCGGATTCACCGAATGCATCACTGCCTTCATCTTCGGTGTCGTCGCAGTCGTCCTCCTCTTCACGGTCCTCCTCTTCTGGCTCGACGACATCTTCAGCTTCCAGTTCAACATCCACGGAGGCAAGTGTAGAGCGCCAGGTCCCATCTCGACCATCGGAGCCGGGGGCTAAACTGCCGTTACCCGTGCGCTTGAAGCCAGCAGCAAAGGTTTCTGCCCGCCTGCTTGACAGCATGCACGAACCGGCACCGAAACGCGCACGGAAGTAGGCACTCACGAAGGCTTCGCATGAAGGAACAACCGGCCTTTTGATGATTTGGTATGCCAAAGTGGAAATCCCCCTCCTGTTCCGTGAAGACCTCTCCGGTCCACTGCACGTGCTGTGGCAGCTTGCTGGTACACTACGCGAGTATCCCATCCTTCCTTGTGTCCACTGCGGCAGATCGTCGTCCGTTGAATGCCTCCGCAACGTCGGCATTGCCCAAGCTGCCGTCCTCCGTAACTCCTTTGTCGTGCCACACACAGAATTTCACTCCTTCGTTGTTGGAGCTAATTCCCAAGTTTGGGTTGCTTGCGGCAGCAAGCTCAGCCTGAAAGGCTTGCGCGTCCTGTGTTTGTGAACCACGCAAGTCGCGGATACGAGCAAGCACCCTTTCCTCACTCCATTCAACGCACTCTCCAAACGTGCCGTCTGCAACAGCTTCAATGAAGAAGGCGGCATCCGTCATGTTTGTTGTTGTGTATTTACTGTATCTCAGGCTCCCTGCGGGAATAAATAGCTACCGAGAGCAGAGATGATTAATCCTTGTTTTAGTGTACATACTAAATACCGAAAGGTTTCCTCGGCCCTCGACTCTTGTTTTTTTAGCCCGTTTCTGGAACAGCGCTCGCGGGACGGGCACTCCGCGGATGCCAAGATTAGGGTAAGGATAACCTCGCAGCGAAGCGAAAGGAGCTGCTTGGCGTTTTTGGGAAGAGCGCAGGGCTCAGCTCCTTGTGTCCACTGCGACAGATCGTCGTCCGTTGAATGCCTCCGCAAAGTCGGCTTTGCCCAAGCTGCCGCCCTCCGTAACTCCTTCGTGCCAGCCTGACCTGGCCAGCGGCAGTTGCGGAGTCGGTCGCTTGACACCGGGTGACCGGCCAGCCATGCAGGGGGGGGGGGGGTCCCCCCCCCCCCCACCACCACCCGCACTTGTTACATGTTACGGGTTAGGCCAAATCTTAATAAACACCCTGCCCCCCCCCCCGAAAAAACTCGGCCCCTCGAAAGAAAAAGAACGCGAGACAAAACCTTTTGAGATGACTATATCTTCCTTTTGACCACACCGGGATATTGGTTACGCACACAAAGCAGAAGAGGTGATCTTGAGGTTGGTAGTTGGCAGTCGTGTAAAGCCGTAAAAAAGACAGGCTCTTTGTTTTGGCTTCTTATTCTGTATCATTTCCAGGTTAGCTGATCGAACCACCAAAACACACCATCTGCGTCTTCAAAGCACAATCAGTCAGGCAGAAGCGAGAAGACAGACCACCAAGGGGAGGAGGAGAGGAGGGAAGACATGAGCGAAAGAATGAGCCAAGCCGGCAACAGCGTGCCGCCGGGGGGCAGCGCCGCCGGGCGAGGAGCCGTGCCCAGCAACCCGCCGTCGTCCCGCGCCGCCTCGCGGCAAGGAAGCGCGCTGCAGAAGAAGCCGTCGAGCCGCGCCGGCAGCATCGTGAGCACCAGCCAGCAGCTGCAGCAGCAGCAGCAGCAACCCGGCGCCTCGTCGTCTGGCAACACGCACGGGATCGGCTACGCTCTGGAAGCAGAAGAGGTGATCCGGAGATTCGTAGGCGACAAGGAGCGCCTGCGGCGCTTATCTCTCGGCGACAAGTACGACGTCATGAAGCTCGACGACAAAATGCTGGCCGAGGCCGCCGAAGACTTCCGCCAGGCCAAGCTGTACCGCCAGCTCCGCCTGCAAGAAGGCATGCGATGCGTCGAACTCGAAGAACGGCTGAAGCTGCTCAACGTCGAGGAAAAGGTTCTCCTCGAGGAACGCCACCGGCTAGGCACGGTCGCAGAACAGATGCTGCGACGGGCCCGCCGAAAATTCGGCAGAGAGGCAGAAGCGGCCAAGTGGCTCGAGCAGCAAAAGTACGAGTCCGACAAGAAGTTCATCATCGACAGCGAGCGGGAGAGGCTGGTCCGCCGCCGCCGGCAGTTCGAGCTGTCCGGGAAGGCGGCCCTCGGGAGCCCTGGAGAGGCGCTGCTGCCGCTGCCGGGCGCCGAAGCAGATATCATCCTGGTCATGACTGTCGCAGTAGCGGAAGGGAAGGAGGAGGTGCTCACCATCCGAGAGGGCGACGACTTCTTCGCGGTAGCCGAGGACTTCGTGGTCAAGAACAGGCTGCCGCCCGCGGTGATCGAGCCGTTGGTCGACGAGATCAGGAAGAGTGCGCGACAAACAGGGGCCCAGGAGACGCCACGCCTGCCTTTCAAGCCGCAGGTTTGCCGTCTGTTGTGTGTTGTGTGTTGTGTGTTGTGTGTTGTGTGTTGTGTGTTGTGTGTTGTGTGTTGTGTGTTGTGTGTTGTATGTTGTGTGTTGTATGTTGTATGTTGTATGTTGTATGTTGTATGTTGTATGTTGTATGTTGTATGTTGTATGTTGTATGTTGTATGTTGTATGTTGTATGTTGTATGTTGTATGTTGTATGTTGTATGTTGTATGTTGTATGTTGTATGTTGTATGTTGTATGTTGTATGTTGTATGTTGTATGTTGTATGTTGTATGTTGTATGTTGTATGTTGTATGTTGTATGTTGTATGTTGTATGTTGTATGTTGTATGTTGTATGTTGTATGTTGTATGTTGTATGTTGTATGTTGTATGTTGTATGTTGTATGTTGTATGTTGTATGTTGTATGTTGTATGTTGTATGTTGTATGTTGTATGTTGTATGTGTTGTGTTGTGTTGTGTTGTGTTGTGTTGTGTTGTGTTGTGTTGTGTTGTGTTGTGTTGTGTTGTGTTGTGTTGTGTTGTGTTGTGTTGTGTTGGGATCAAGAACTGGCTGGTCGACGGAAGAGTGTGCAAGTGTTGTGCTGTGTTCGCCTTTGTTTTTTGCTTCAAGCCGCAGGTCCAACAATCTTGCGGGTTGCCTTTTAATGTATTGCGTGCCGACTGAAAAGACGCAGGCAGCATGTTTTAAACTGGGTTATAGGGGCACAAATTTGGTTTTGTGGGATATGAGGGCATTACACCGATTGCATTTTACCACGTGGGGGTTCATACGAAATAAAACATCATCAGATCGGACCGCGCACAAACGACATTCTGCAGAAGGCGGCACTGCGAGCGGGGCATGACGCATCCTCGGAAGACTTGTACACGCGGCTCCACAGCAACAAGCCCCGCGTGGGCGCTCGGTGAACATGACGTTGGGGCTGACTTCAGCTGACTATCCCAGCCTTCTGAATACCAGCAGTACGCTGATGCCCAGCAAACTGGGTCACGTTGCAACCTGAGCTCTGGATCCAACTACGAGCTTTTTAACAGCAGCAGCATTCATATACGCTATTGGTGCTGGAATTACCGCGGGTGCTGGCACCAGACTTGTCCACCAATTGTGTTCATTGACAGGTTTAGATGCAGTCGCCGTGGCCCACACCGCCGACACACACACGTCCAGCACACCCAGCAACCCACGTGTCTAAGCCACACGCGCCAAACACGCATGTCCGACACACATATCCAACACGCCCTTCAATACAAACACGTCGGCCACCAACTGCCAACACACACATTGAACCCGCGTCCAAGCCACTCGTGTCCACACACATATCCAAACACACCTCGACGATACACCCCCAGTACACATCGCCACCAAAGATGCGTTTGCGAAGTGCGAAAGCAGGCTTCCCTGCGCAAAGCTGCAAATTGAGCAGAATGCCGGAAGCGGGTGTGGAGTATGCGGCTGAATGCGACTCAACCATCTTCTTGACCTGGACTCGCCGTCCTTCTTCAAATTTCGATAGTCCTTCGTTGTTTTTCGGAGGTACCGCTACTGCGAAGACAGGTAAAAGGGAGTACGCAACGCCGCAAGTGAGTTCTTCCTTCTGAGCTTCCCGCTGGTACAACGTCGTGACTCTTGGACTGCTTCGCATGCGTTTGCGAAGTGCGAAACAGACTTCCATGCGCAATGCTGCAAATTGAGCAAAATGACGGAAGCGGGTGTGGAGTATGCGGCTGAATGCGACTCATCCATCTTCTTGACCTGGACTTCGCGTCCTCCTTCAAATCTCGATAGTCATACGCGTTGCGCTTCGTTGTTTTTCGGACGCACCGCTTCTGAGAGAGGAGGGAAAAGGGAGTGCACAACGCCGCAAGTGAGCAGAAGTTCTTCTTCCTTCTGAGCTTCCCGTTGGTACAACGTCGTGAGTCTTGGACTGCTTCGCATGTGTTTGCGAAGTGCGAAAGCAGACTTCCATGCGCAAAGCTGCAAATTGAGCAGAATGACGGAAGCGTGTGAGGGCGGCTGAATGCGACCCAACCATCTTCTTGACCTGGACTCCTCGTCCTTCAAATCTTGATAGTCCTACGCGTTGCGCTTCGTTGTTTTTCGGACGCACCGCTTCTGCGAAGACAACGAGAGAGGAGTGCAAAACGCCGCAAGTAAGCAGGAGTTCTTCTTCGTACGATCTAAGAATTTCACCTGTGACGTGGGAGTACGTACGACCCCGGCAGTCCCTATTGATCCCGCACAAGAAGACCCCAGACGAAGCACAAAAGAGAACTGCTAAGAACTTCGTTTTGATGGTTCCTTCTCGGGTTAAGAGCACAAACAAAAAGAGTCGAGACAATCAATCCCTTGTTACTCCATGTAAGGATTGAAACCTGTGCGTCGGCTCGTCAACTTTTTAGTACTAACAGTCTTGCGGGTTGCCTTTAATGTACTGTGCAGGCTAAAAAGACGTAGGCAGCGTGTTTTGGTGGTCGATCAGAATTCCTTACCTGAATATACACAGGGTAAATACAAGTGGGAAAACGATCGCCCAGCACGCACAAACAAAACGAAGCGCCTGTCTTTTTCTGAAGCTCGCGCTCAATGAACAAGCATGAGTTGATGCATGGAACCAACCCAGAGAAACGGGGTTCTATGCTCAGGAGAAGGCTTGCTGAGAGAAGGGAGTTTTGGGCCCCGATGCGGCCTCAGGAAACGGGTTCTGGAGAGTACAGGCCGCACTCACGACGCTAAGCTAGGGAGTGGAGACGAGGTGATGCAAGACGAAGGGGAAGCGCGAAGCGACCAGCCCAGACGGGCCAGCAAGACGCAAGACCAGGCGACAAAGGGGCTCACGCACTGAAAGATCGACTTATACGCACTCACCACGCGCACTGCATCGTACTTTACCAGAATCCCATTTGTTCCAACCGCCGTTCATCCGTAATGAACGGACAATTTCCGTAGCACCCTTGCCAGGCTTGGTGCTACGGAAGTGAAATCTAAATCGAAGCCAACGGAAATACAGCAGAATTGGATTATACCTTGTGCGTAGTGTACGCAGAAGAGGAAAAAAAGAGGGAAAAAAAGTTTGTTTGTGAATTCCTGTTAGAACTCCCCGTCCGCTCTTCTGTATCCACGAAACAACAATCTGGAACCAGGCAGTAGTCCCCATTTTTATTTTGTATAAGCACCTGCTTTGTAGGAAATACTTGAGGAGGCTGCCAGTTGCAAAGATCAAAGGAGCTAAATGTGCTGTAGCCCACACGAAACACAGGTGAATCTGGGTTCAGTGGCGGGCGTAAGCGTTCAACAAAAAAGACCCATTTTGTAGTTGTATTGTTTCTCCCCCTCTAGCCTCAGCACAAGGCAGCCCCTCGAGTATTTTTTGAGTCATTGCAGCGTGTTCTAAATGTAACTTCAGCAAAACCAACATACGGCTATTTTACACGTGCCTCTTTTTTCGCAGCGGGAGACAGAGTCGACGGACGCTGTAGCTTTCACATGCCAAGAAAGCGCTCGATGTGATGGGAGTGTGCTGCATCTAGACTTCTGTCCTCTCCTTCCACTTCTGAAGATCCTTTCATCGGTTCAGTTTTCGTGCTCCACATGGAAATCCCGACCGCGAGAGCTAATCAGGCGGAAAGAAAAGATTGATGTGAGAAGGCCTCGGCTTTGTTTCCGCGTTATTTCGGGCTCACAAAGTTTACATTTCGCAGCACTGGGTTGTCCTGCACAAAGGTATTGCGAAGGCTAAGAATGACGGTAGACAGCGTGTTCTGGGTGGTGGTTGACCCGAATTCCGAACCTTGACAACGAATAGAAGGAGGTCAGGCTAGCCCGACCGGCACGCACAAACAAAACTTTAGCGCCTGTCTTGTGTTCCATCTTTCTCCCTTTCCGTTCTTTCTTCTGTCCGCCGGTACCGCTTGCACAAGCGACAGGCCCCACCCGACGTCTTTGCACCAGACAGAAGGGCCACACTGCTCAAGAGACGGGGCTACGCTCTACCAGATGTTTTGCACCGAGGAGCTGTTGAAGTCCGTGTCTCCACCAAGGTCTACAGGCTGGCCGAATTTTTCCGCGAAAGGTTTCACTCTAAAAGTATTGTAATACGATATAGTTACGGTGCGCAAACCATCACCAATTCACGAAAAGAGACGGTCATATGGTATCAAGAAGACAGACAGTCAGTAAGGTATGTGGACAATGGCCGAAACCACCAATGACCAACAACCAAGGTACCCACCGATCCTCTTACCTCGTGTAACCACCACTCTTACGACACTCAGAGGGGGGTTTGTGGCGATAATCTGCATGGCCGACGTAATGTGTTGAACGTGTGCCTTGTTCCCTCCGCAGAGGGCTCCCCCGCAGGGGAGGCGTCGTGTTTGCAGCCACTCCCACGTGGGTAAGACGGCTCGCTCCCTCCGCAGAGGGCTCCCCCGCAGGTGAGGCATCATGCAGCTTGGTTTCCCTCCGCAGAGGGCTCCCCGCAGGGAGACGTCCCACATATGGCCTGTTCCCTCTGCAGAGGGCTCCCCCGCAGGAGAGGCATCGTGTATGCAGCTCTTTCCCTCCGCAGAGGGCTCCCCCGCAGGGGAGGCATCGTATATGCAGCTTGGTATTCCCTCCGCAGAGGGCTCCCCCGCAGGGAGACGTCCTACATACGGCCTGTTTGCTCCGCTGAGGGCTCCCCCGCAGGGGAGGCGACGGCCTGCACCCTCCGCAGAGGGCTCCCCCGCAGGGGAGGTGACGGCTCGCTCCCTCCGCAGTGAAGGGAAATAAAATTGTTGTTGTTCAACGGCACCAAACGTCCCCGAATAGTCACTTTGACCCCCGGGAATTCTTTTTAAAGGGGTCCCCCAAAACTTGTCAGACCACAAATTTCGTTCCCTTATATCCTAATGGGATTGACTTGCCCAAGGTAATCCCATTGTAATATAAGGGAACAAAACTTGTTGTCCCATTGGGATATAAGGGAACAAAATTTGAAGTGGTGGGGTATAAGGGAAATTCACCTTGAATTAAACACCTACACAATTCCGGAAAAAGTCAGACAGGTGGCGGACCCCGGAAATCTCGTTCGAGTCCGACCGACTGCGAAGTATGGCCTTCTGGCCATACCATTGTTAATTTTTGGAAAAAGGTTTTGTACGTATTTGGAATGTGCCCCGCGCGGCGGCGAAGAAGAGCAGGGGCCCCAAATGGAGCAAATTCCCGTTCTCCGTTAAACTGCTTCATCTGGCAGCGCTGCCAATTCGTAATCCGCCAGCCTTCCGCTCCTGGCGCCGTCCCCCTGCGCAGCTTGGTCAGGGGTTTCCTGAGCTCCTCCTTCGCTCCTGGTACCAGCTCCGTCCGCTTGATAGATGTTTCAAGCTGCTCCTTGAAATCATCCCGGAAGTGTCTCTGAAACACCGCTCCCCACGCGTTTGGCCCGCGTAGGATTTCGTCCATCTCTCTCGGATCCCATGTTCCTGTCTCGTTCTTCAGGAACTGCGCGTGTTTCCTGTCCTCCTGCCTCAGCCACGCAAAAAACCCACCCCGGCCTGTGGCATGTGGGCCCTTTTTGGCATGCTGTGGCATGTGAAAACTCTGGGCCTTGTGCATCTTGTGATCATGGCAAGTGGGAACCCTCTGGGCAACTGCATGCAAACATCTTCGGACATATTTTGGATAAGGGCGTGTGGGCCGTTTTTGGCATCCTGTGGCATGTGAAAAGTCTGGGCAGCTGCCTGCAAGCACATGTATTTTGTGATCATGGCATGCGGGAACCGTGAAACCATCCATGAGCATCTCGTCTGTGTGGGCATTTTTGGTGGTAGTGGACATCTTGTGGTGGCACCTTGCTTGTGGCCAGTGGCACCCTGCAGGCACCTTTGAATCCTCATGGGCATGACTTGTTCGCCAATAGCAGTTTCAGGTAGTCTGCTAGATGCACAAAACTGCTCTCCCCCGCACAACACCAACCTTGGAACATCACCCCGACAACCCTGCACTGCCAAGCAAAAGTAACCACCAACGCTCCCGGAAGAACCGGCTTCAATGACACAGAACCAATTGAGTTCAGGGAGCAAGCGCTAAACCTGCTCATGAACCTGGAGCTGATGCCTCTCGTCTCACCTTTAAAATACGGCTGAGTCACGCGCGCTCTCGACAGACGCTAGCATCCGACACTGTGCACGTGCGTCACAGTCGTTGGGTGGTATTGACATGGGGTTTCATTGGACACTCGGATGAGCTTCGTCTCTTGATGCGCTGGTGGCATGGTCCTCTGACAGAGTCTCGAATGCATGCAGGACCCATCACCACACGCAGAGCGCGGGAACAGTCCGATCGAACAACCGTAGATACCAGGGACTAGAAATGGGAGTTCCTCTCGTTCTACCCCATATTGCTGTCGGAATGCGCCTCTCTCTCCATCAGTAGGGTAAAACCAACCTGTCTCAACCCAGCTCACGTTCCCTGTTAGTGGGCGAACAGGGGAAGCACCCATCGACAGGCTCTTCCCCAGCGCGGAATCTACTCGACATCAGATCAACACCTGTTATCCTGCCCCGCATGTGGACAACCGTGTGTGATGCAGGAGGGCAAGACGTTCAAGGGGATCAAAGGGCGCAACGCCCATGCAGCAATGCCCAAACGTGCACGACGCAGATGGAGTCCCAACAACGGGAAAACCCGGTCGACGATGGTACACCACTGCGATGCCCACGCAAGAACCCTCCGGAATAGATGCGATTTTGAAACGATGGGTCGAATCCAGTTCTCGAAACCTGCCAATTGACTCGCAAACAGGGGGGGAAAAAGCGGTAGGAACGATAAAACATCGACGAGTGGCGATGATGGCAGCAACTCTGCTTGAGTTGCTACTTCTCGGATGCAGCCTGCCTTTCGCTTCGGGAAGCGAAGTCAAAGTGCTGTTCATCGGGAACTCGTACACATCCACCAACGACTTGCCGTCTGTTTTGAAGTCGGTTGCAGGGAGTTTGCTTCCCGACGTGACGATATCCACGACGCAGTCCACGCCAGGGGGGTCGACACTGTACGAACACACCTCCAACGCCGCGACGCAGCTGGCGGTCAACAACGGCGACTACGACGTCATGGTGCTGCAAGAGCAAAGTCAGACAGCTGGTTTTTACAGCTGGCGCGTACTAGGGGACAGCAGAGACTTAGCTGTGGAGGCGCTGGACACGTTCTTCATCCCCGCTGCGAAGAAGCGAAATGCTTCCGTCGTGTTCTACGAGACTTGGGGCCGGAAAGACGGCGACCCAGCCAACCCCAGCATTTTCGCTCACTATTCGATGATGCAGTGCGCGGTCAGCAACGGGTATGCTTACATGCTGTACTACATGCAAGCAAAGCTGTGCGATGTATCGCTTGCGCCGGTCGGGCAAGCGTTTGATCAGGCGTTCACTGACGACGGTGGTCTCTGGGACGACACACCGAGCGACGATACGTTTTTCCGCCGGTTGTACAGCAGCGACAAGAGCCATCCTTCGAAGACAGGGACGTATCTGGCGGCACTAACCTTGTTCGCCACCATTTTCAAAGACAGGCGGTCAGAATGGCTCGCACAAGAACCTACAGTCCCTTCGGGTGTTCTGGTTGACGATGCCGAGCATGTGCTTCGAATCATGCGTGACGTGACGGCACCACTTCCACCGGAGATTGCTGCCGTGCAGGGTGTCTTCGGAGAACCTTCCAGACAGAGTTATTATTACGTGAGCAACCGGCGTTGGGGTAGCCAAGGTTCCTGCAACACCTTCTATCTGAGCGCTGTCAACGGAACCGTCGTTTCTGGTCTCACTCTCTCGTTTACCTTGGTGAATGTGGGTTTTGGCTTGCAGTTCCATGACAATGCCAGTATTTATCCTGATTGGACGTATTGTGTGTACCCGGAGACGCGGCACAGTTGCAACGGGCGGTATTGGTCGAGTTGCCGGGCAAGCGTCGCTGTGGACCCGCCGTGCCAGTACGACACACACGATGTGTGCATCGCCGACGAGAACTGCACCGCAACCCTGTTCACGAAATATGTTTGCGCACCCAAGCCCCTTGTACCAGCTGCGTGCGACGTTCTGCATGCGTTCGATGTATCATTCTCCGCCGTACGTGACTATTCTTGCGAAGCCTATTCTTGCGACTGGGACTCCGAGGATTTCACCGTTTGCACCAGCATCTGCAGGCGGTTTGATGAATTCCCTGGGCGCTGTGAAGCTGCCACGCTTGTGGGCCGCAAGGGACACACACTGGCATGCGCATACGACGACGTCAAAGGAAGGTGCGAACAGCTTACACCGGTGCCTAAGAACGACTGCTCTTACGACGACGAAGCCTTGTGTGCGTCCGCTCCACTGTGTGCGATGGCGAACGGAACATGTGTGCACGCTTGCACTGTAGCAGAAGAGGCAACCCGCAACGACTGCGCAATAATGTTTCCACGCGCGTGTGCATGGGATCCCAAAGCACGAGGTGGCCAAGGTCGCTGCACCTTTCCATCCTGCATGCGGTACACAATCGCAGACGACTGCCTTTCAAGTTTGCAGTGCACTTGGGTCCGTGGCCAATGCTGGCTCCGCGAATCCTACGATCCAGGGCAAGCAGGTGTTTGCTCGTCGTTCGATGGTCGCGAACTTGACTGCGTAGCTAACGGTTGCGCTGTTGTCAATCTCACGTTGTATCCTGCCTGCTTGCCTCTCCCGTGGATTGTCGACACAGAAGTACCTCCAACGGCAGCTCCTGCAACAAGCATGCCCCAGACGATCGCACCTCTCACCGTCACACCACCCTCGCAAGTACCGCAAACTGAGACGCCTGCCACTGCAGTTCCCACGACGAGCATACCAGCCACCATCACACCATCGACCGTTGCTCCAGAGACTGGAGTGCCAGCAACCCAATCTCCTTCCTCTGTGCCGGAAACAAATGCACCTACAACCCCGGTTCCATGGTGGGTGGTCGTTTTGGCAATAGGTGGAGTTCTCATCGGGCTGGTTGTGGGTGTCTTTTGTTTCCTTTTTCTAAAGAAGCCCCAACCAAACAAGGCAGACCTCAACACGAACGAGACTGCCACAGAATCAGCCGTAGACATGAACCCCATACTCTCCATATTTTCTCTGTCCTCGAATCCCAAAGCAGCCGGCACTCGTATCTTGTTTTGACCGAACACAGAAGGGAACTTTGCAGCGTTCATGGATAGTCACACGCTCCTTCCTTCGTAAGGCCCCCACCCCGAGTCGGGAGAACCTACAAAGCCAAAAGCAGGACCGACCCCCCCGTTCGTGAGAAAAAGCGAAGAATAAAAACACCTTCTTTTTTCCATCTATCTTTGTCAAGAGCTGCAACTCAACTATTCCCTTATATCCCAATGGGATTGCCTTGTTTCTCTAACTGAAGCACATCACCAAAACTCCTTGCCAAACAAACAAAGGTCGCAAGACCCAAACTGATTGTCCTTCGGGATCGACGATAAGATAAAAATAGAAAACAACACAGGGTGGTGTAAGCGAAGAACAAATCAGCTTGTGTTTGTGCTGCATTTGCCCCTCTACCCCTATGTTTCTTCCCTTCCGTTCGGAGTCAAAGCAGCTACATCGAGTATTTTTTGTATGCTCGCGGAAGGTGGAGAACCCCGGGGCCCACACCCGCTCTGAAAAAAGTCGCTCCCCAGCTTCAGCAGAAGTTCGAGCTGCGGATCAGCACAGCAAACCACCCAATACTTTGAGCTTCCATTCTCCCAGAACCAACCAAGGGGGGAGGGGCGTGGGGGCGTTGTTGCATCAGCAGCTACCTCCTGCCTCGCCTTCCTTTTCGACTGTCAACAACATCCGCGGAAGAACAACCCTGTAATGGCGCCTATCTTCCATTTTAGCTTGCAAAGACGCGCCTCTCTGTTGGCAGGTAGAATCGGTCGTCACGTCAGAGAGAGAGCGAAAGACTTTTCAAAAAGAATCGGTTGTGTGTTCTTTGTATATTCTGCAGAGAAGAAACTACCTAATGAATGATACTTCTCCGGAGGACGCCCGGAAGACTTAAGAAAAATGCTACGCCAAGCTGGAAACGGGGTCAACCCAGATGAGGGAGACAGAATTGGTCATATTTTACATTGCTTTTCAATCAAATCAAATCAAGACGCAGTCGCTTGCCCTCGGGGCAAGCTTCTCGTCCCCCAACATTTTTCGTTCGCAAAGAAAAAAAAAAAGGAAGAGTCAATCCCAATGACACTGCGTGACAGGGTTTGGCATGTTTTGTTAGCGTCTAGTCAACCTCTACGACCGCCTCGGAGCCTTCTTCCAAAGAAGAAGCGTACGTAAGTACAAGTTTCCGATGGCTGTTGAGGCTATTCGCTATTTGCACAGCTTTTCGAAGCCATATCGCAGGCCAGACAGCTTATCGAGTAGCCAACACAGCCTTTCGGGGGCTGTCTGGTTTGTCCAGGCTGGTCGTACTGCCTGGTCAGTCCAGGCCCACTGGTCAGGCTGTCCAGGCTGTGTCCGGGCTGGTCGGACGGACCGGTCTGGTCAGGTTCTGTGGTCAACAAATTTTGTTCCCTTCTATCCCAACCAACAAATTTAGTTCTTGAAAGTATGCCAATACTGCAGGGAATAGTTGACTAGACCTCTTGAGTTTGTGCTGACCACGAATTGGGGAGTCGGGAGAACCTACAAAGCCAAAAGCAGGACCGACCCCCCCGTTCGTGAGAAAAAGCGAAGAATAAAAACCATCTTCTTTCCATATAATAAAAACACTGGGAAATGGCCTTGGACGAATCCGCCGCGAAAGCCCTGGCTGAGGCCGTGGCCACGGGAACAGAGAAGGTTCTGAGGTTCCCATCCTGGGAAAAGGACGCGAGGGAAGTGGTCCAGATGAAAGGGCTGTTCGCGGATGCAACGGACAGGGCGGGCCAGATGCGCGCGGCGCTAGGGAAGCTGGGTTTCGAGGACGTCCCCCAAAGAGCAGCACAGTGGCATCTTTGCTGGCTGTTGAGCCTGTGGGAGGAAAAGGTCACCCGGACGTGGCTTAAGCGTGAAGGCGTACTGGTTGAGGAGGAGTCGAGCGATGGAGAAGAAGACACCGACGGCGAAGCGGCCGACGGCGAGGCGGCCGCCGAGGAGCCAGGGGTGGCCTCTCTTCTCACGGAGATGAGGAAGGAAGTGGCGGCCCTACGAGCTGAGCTGGCCGAGGCAAAAAACGGCCAGCGCCCCGGGTCCGCTGGACCCGGGGGTCTGGCTGTGGGCCTGCAGGCTCTCAAGCCGCAAGCCTGGACGACCCTCGACGGGAAAGAGAGAGCCGTTGTGTACGGCGAGTTGGCGCGCCGCTACGCGGTGGCGAAGGGAGCGCAGGGCCACGAGACCGAGGCCCACCTCAAGACGTTGGGCATCGTCCTGGGGGCGATTGGAGAGACGGAGACCGCATTCGACGCGGACGAGGCCTTGCGGAAGGTGGCGGAAGCGGTTCTCAGGCGTCTGGAAGTGGTCCGCATCGGGCAGACGGCCGGGTGGCAGGAAGCGGAAGCTGCGGCCACGGCGTGGGAGGAGGACGAGGCGCCCGATTTCCTGAAGAAGGGGCTGGCTGCCGCCGAGAAGATGCGTCGCAAGAAGGAGAAGGCGAAGCAAGGCGGGAACGCTTTTCAGAAGGCAAAGTCCAGTCGCGGTGGCGAAGGAAGGAAGTGAAGGCTTCCTACTGTGGGGATGAGGACACTGGGACGGGAAACTGGAGGCGGGGCTGGCGGGGCGTGAGCCGCGAGTTCCGTTCTTCCGTTTCACGCCTCGGGAGACCGCGGAAAGAGGAGCCTCTGCTTCAGCGGCAGGAGCTCTCTTTGGTGATGGGGGACGCGAGGGAGCTGATGCAGGCGGCTCTCGCTCCTTCGACTTGGCGGGGTATGGAATCTGTTCACCGCAGGTTCCTGCAGTTTCGGCGCATGCTCGACGTTCTGTCACCGACGGAGACGCCGACTGCGTTGCTGCTGTTCATCGCGAGGCTGTTGCGTCGGGGGGACATTTCGATTCCGTCTGCCCTGACCTACGTCAACTCGTTGGTGTCAACGGAACGCCGCGTTGGCAACGATCTTCAGGGATCGATCGTCATAAAGGACCTCCGTCGGGCCTTGCGGCGTTTAGGTGCGAACAAACCGGCGAAACAGGCGGTTCCGGCGACGAGCGCCGAGGTTCACGCTGTTGTGGGTCGGTCGACGGATCGGGCAGTGGCGATGGCCGTCCTGGTGGCATGGAGGTCGGGAGCGAGAGTAGGCGACGTAGTTCGTCTGCGCCCTCAGGACGTGACGTTCACTCCGGGGGGTGCGAAGATCTCATGGTGGATCACGAAGTCGGATCCATTTCACATGGGGGCCCTGTCGGCGATAGCCCTGTCGGCGCGGGAGACGGCGGAGCTGAGGGCGATGGCGGGGTGTGCAAGAGAGAAGCTCTTTCCGACGACCTTCGGAAGCGTGGGACGGGCGCTGCGTCGGGAGAATCCGGAGCTGTCGTGCCATTCCCTGCGAAGGGGCGCGTTAACGGAGCTACTGCGGGGAGGAGTGGGCCTCAACGAGATTCGGCAGTTTTCGGGCCACTCATCGGAGTCGGCCCTGCTCCGGTATCTTCCGATGGCGGAGTTGAGCCATGTGCGAGAACTCCTCCAGATCTCGCAGAGGCTGTGCTGCTGAGGCGGCCGGCTTTTCCGCAGGGCTGGCTGCGGCGGGCGAGGCGTGCTGTTCCCCTATTCGCCTTCTGGACGGATTACGTTGGAGACGACGTGCTGGAGGCGCCGGAGCCGGATCGCGAGGCGGATGAAGGATGCATATGGCAGGAAGGGTACTCGGGTCCCGAGTGGGCCCTTCCGGTGGACGGAAAGAAGCCTTCAGTTGTACCTTGCTACGACGGCGAGATCGCCCCGATCTCATCGAATTCAATCGACCTTGCCTTTGTGGAAGAGTTGGATGAGACGGGCGAGCTGGCGCGTTTGCTGCAGGTAATCGGATCGGTGGAGGTCTTTCGGTCTTTGTTGAAGCCGGAATGGGAGGATCAGCCGGGGAGGCGCCGTTCGACGTCTCGTAGGATGTTGCGACATGCCAGCGTGCTCCAGGCGTGTGGCCTGCTGCAGCCGACCAGCCTTCGGGAAGCCCAATTCGTGTTGCCGGTGTTTACCGTACCGAAGTCGTCTGGGGGGTTGCGCGTAATAGTTGATGGGCGAAAGATCAACGACGTGTTTGCGCCTCCGCCTCCGATGGGCCTTCCGCGCTTGGAGGACGCAGTGGCTGCGCTCCTGTCGTGGAAGTGGGTGATCTCATGCGATGCACGGTCCTTTTTCTTCCAAATACCGATGGACCGAGCTGTGTCGCAGTTCTTCTGCGTGAATCTTGCAGCGTCCCGGGGTGGTTTTGAATCCTTTGTCCTACGCAAGCTTCCAATGGGCTGGTCTTGGGCACCTGCGATCGCGCAACGCATCGCGACTGTGCTGGCGCATCAGGTCCAAGGTTTTGCGTGGGTGGATAATTTTTTCTTTGGCGCGGAGACAGAGGAGGCGTGCTGGGCGAAGGCTCGAGCGTTCAGAGCGCTGATCGAGAAGGCTCGGCTGGAGGTGAAGGAAGACCTGGTGCCGACGCAGAGGCTGAAGGCGCTGGGCATGGAGTTCGATCTCACGGAAGGCTCGGTGAGAATGGATCCGGCGTGGGTGAAGACGCTTGACCTTTCGTGGTTCGAAAGAGGACCGCGCATAACAGCGCGCACCGTGTTTGGTTGGCTCGGAAGGATCGCATGGCGGTGTTTCGCGATGAAGAGGAGACTCTGCGCACGGCAAGGTTTGATGGACGTTGCCCGTCGTCTGGCGGGTAGGATCGGAGTTCGGTACGAGCTCTGGGATAACTGCGTGGAGCTGTCCCTGAAGGAAATCGGGGAGCTCGAGCGGGAGGTTCTGGAGATTCGAGCGAATTACTGGTTTCGTCCGGTTAGACCGTGCCGCGAGTGGATAGTGGGTTGGAGCGATGCTTCGGACGACATGTGGGCCGTGGCTCTCGAGGTGGGACCTGGTGTGGTGAAGGCAGGATTCTTTCACCATCTCGAGGGTATCTTCTCGAAGGAACTGCTTGCGGTAGTCAGGGCCGTCGAATTGGCGATCGAGGTCAGGGGTTCGGGAATCGGAATCGACACGATGGTTGATAACATGGGTGTAGTCCTGGCGATTCTGAAGGGCCACTGTCGACTCTTTGTGGGAAACGTGCTCCTTTCAAAGTTGTTTAAATTGCTGGAGGAACACGGGGCCACGTTGAGAGTCAGATGGGTGCCAACCCATTTGCATACCCTTGTCGTCCCGCAGTCTACCATCGAGCAACTCAACTATTCTTGAAATGCCAATACTGCAGGGAATAGTTGACTAGACCTCTTGAGCTTGTGCTGACCACGAATTGGGGAGTCGGGAGAACCTACAAAGCCAAAAGCAGGACCGACCCCCCCGTTCGTGAGAGAAAGCGAAGAATAAAAACACCTTCTTTTTTCCATCTATCTTTGTCAAGAGCTGCAACTCAACTATTCCCTTATATCCCAATGGGATTGCCTTGCCCAATTTCTTATCTCCTTTCTCTAACTGAAGCACATCACCAAAACTCCTTGCCAAACAAACAAAGGTCGCAAGACCCAAACTGATCGTCCTTCGGGATCGACGATAAGATAAAAATAGAAAACAACACAGGGTGGTGTAAGCGAAGAACAAATCAGCTTGTGTTTGTGCTGCATTTGCCCCTCTACCCCTATGTTTCTTCCCTTCCGTTCGGAGTCAAAGCAGCTACATCGAGTATTTTTTGTATGCTCGCGGAAGGTGGAGAACCCCGGGGCCCACACCCCTTCCTTTTCGACTGTCAACAACATCTGCGGAAGAACAACCCTGTAATGGCGCCTATCTTCCATTTTAGCTTGCAAAGACGCGCCTCTCTGTTGGCAGGTAGAATCGGTCGTAACGTCAGAGAGAGAGCGAAAGACTTTTCAAAAAGAATCGGTTGTGTGTTCTTTGTATATTCTGCAGAGAAGAAACTACCTAATAAATGATACTTCTCCGGAGGACGCCCGGAAGACTTAAGAAAAATGCTACGCCAAGCTGGAAACGGGGTCAACCCAGATGAGGGAGACAGAATTGGTCATATTTTACATTGCTTTTCAATCAAATCAAATCAAGACGCAGTCGCTTGCCCTCGGGGCAAGCTTCTCATCCCCCAACATTTTTTCGTTCGTAAAAAAAAAAATCAATGGAGAGGCATACCGAGCCAAGATACGGGGGTGCATTACATCAAGCACCCGGGCGGAGTTGTGTGCAATAGTTGCACTGGCGACAGCAATGAAGGAAGTTGCACCACGACTAGAATGGGATAGGGGACATGTTCGCAGTGCCGACATCACTGCAGCGGACAGAGCGGCGGCGGCAGCCTGGCAATCGGCGCGGGTCCCATTCGATTTGGAGTGGTGCTACCATAGGAGCGGGGTGTCAAGAGTTTTTGTGCACATAAGACGGAGGAAGTCGTGCAGATGGGAGAAGCAGGCCGCTTCATAGCGAAGACCCGGGAGTACCTGAGAGGAAGAGCGGGTCGTGCCGCACGGTGGACCGCACGCGCATCAATGCACTTCAGAAATGTCTAAGCACCGACACCTTCAAACGGCTGAAGATGTACCCGGGAGCGACAGACTTGCTACAGGCCCTTGTGCGACGACCCCTCATGCCAGACAGAGCTAGAGCGCCGTGTTTGATGCCAGGGTGTACAGAAAGAGCCACTGCCACGCACGTCCTAACCACCATGGACCGCCACCATCGAAGTTTCTGCGGCACATCGACCATCGACATGAGTACGGTAAAACCGACCCTTCAACAAGTTTTAGCCGACTTTGCCAAATGTGATCGAGAGGTCATGAGAACTGGATGTCTACGGATAATTAAGCAAGAGTGGAGACAAAGCGTCAGAGTGGGCCACCTGGCTGAATTTCTATTTGCAAAAGGGAGTAAACTGATTGGTGAGTGGGGATTGTAGGAAGAAGTTTTTGTTTGAAAGGAGGAAATCAAAGGTCCACAAGGAAAACAAAGCAAGCAAAGAAACAAAGTCGTCAGACATCAGAACGACGTATATCGTCGACTACAAAAACTCGTCACCAAAACTCCTTGCCAGACAAACAAAAGGTCGCAAGACACCAAACTGATCGTCCTTCGGGATCGACGGTAACACAAAACATGTGTAGAAACGTTTGTTTCCTCCAGCCTCCACCTTGATGGTTAGATTGTTGGTCATCAGTTCTTGTTTTGGATCTTCGCGACGCAGTTCATGCCTCCCGATGAGTATCACTCAACTGGAAAAGAAGCAGTTATGGTTTGGTCGGTATAGCCAGGCGGAACTACGGAGAACTGACCTTGGGGTGTCTTTTTTTTTTTGTAGTGGACTTTTTCAAACGCCACGCACCGGCGCCAAACCGGGAGCTTTGGAGTGAGCAAAACGGTTCCTCTTGCTTGGGCTTTCCACAGAAGGGCCAAGCCTTTTGAAAAATGAAGCCTTCGGGGTGGGGGTGGTGCTTTCGTGACGCCGTGGCATGAAAGATTCGTTGGAAAGTAGACTCGAATGCTATCGCAGGACTCGCAGAAGTCGGTTGGCTCACGCTTGCAGGAACCTAAGTAAAGCTCGCTACCGGGCCCCCTTCAACGTTCCCCAAGAAGTTGGAAAAGCACAGTTGCCACCATTGCGTGCTTGTACTGGTCCTTGAAAATAATCGCGTTAATGGCAGAGGCCTGACCGATCGAGATCTGCAGAATATCTTGGACAGCCCACAGATAAAATTGGCAGCACGCAATCAAGAGTCCGGTGATAGACGAAAATAGTCCAACTTGTCTGCATGGAAGGGAAGCTGATAAGAAGTTACTGTCTGCGTGGAAGAAGCTGATAGGAAGTTACTTCTTGATAAACTGCATGCCCTCACCCGAAGCATGCCATTCAAGGCTAATGTTGTTGTCGGCAAACTGCTCTACGATCTCTGGAACAGAAGGATGCAGAGCCCGAAGAACCCAAGGCTTTGCCGTGTCCGAAGTCTCCCTCTCGCCAGCGAAAGAAGCAAACAAGCCAGAGCCTCTCCTTGCGCGCCATTCCGACACTCCAATCCCTCTTGGGTTTGGGCTAGAAGGTGATCTGCAATCACGTTCAGAAGCCCAGGTGGCGTTTGCATCAGCTCTTCTACTCTGGGAGAAACCGGAAGCTCTCCGGAGATGGTACCTGCATACCGTTCTCTTGGGAAAGGCCAGTCGACGGCTGTACGCAAGTGGGCGGAGGTCCTGGGACTGCGAAGGCGTGACTACCCCACAAGAAGGACTCGCTGTCTCTCTGTTCTGCCCCTGCCGCCATAGCCATCTTATCCTCGAACGCATGCTCAACGGTGTCCCGTCCGTCGTCGCTACGACACTGCCCGGAAGATCTAGTTTTGGTGCACACGTCAAAGTCGACGGCAAGCTCTGCCATCGAGACGTCACCCACCACCGACCAGCACATCAATACTGCAACGCCCGGAACCACCTCTCTCCTCCGACCGCCGCGAAGGTCTGCGGTCCCGCGATCGCTTCGAAACCCGGCCGGCGCGGGGCCTCCGGTAGAACATTTCCTGCTCTCCTTACCGCAGCTGATCCTGTCACTACCTGTCAACCCGTGACTCGCAGTCTGTCCTTCCTTCTCATCCTATTCCTTCCTCTTCGGGGCACGCATAGCACATGGCCGCTCTGCGCAAGTTGGGGCCGTAATACTGCACCTTTGTAGCTCTTCCGCCCCACCTTCGCCAGGGCCGACTGCAGAAAGTGGTCGCCACAAAGGAATTACCCCCCGAAATTCACCGATTCTGGCTTGTCTCCTGGGGTATTTGATCTTGATACGCTCGAATTACCCGAAATTGTCCTTATTTTGTGACGAAAAAGTGCAAAGTAGCTTAGAAATGCTCTCCAGGACCCAAGGCTGCATCCCTGAAGCACTCAGCAAAAAAACAAGAAACGAAAAAAAAAAAAAGACACCCCCCCCCATGTTGAACTACGGGGGAACTACGGGGAACTGGCCACCGACCACACCAAGTTAGGGTAGAAAGTTTTTTTTTGTATAAGCACCTGCTTTGTAGGAAATGCTTGAGGAGACTGCCAGTTGCAAAAGATCAAAGGAGGTAAATGTGCTGTAGCCCACACGAAACACAGGTGAATCTGGGTTCAGCGGCGGGCGTAAGCGTTCAACAAAAAGACCCACTTTGTGTTGGTTTCTCCCCCTCTAGCCTCCTTCGAAATGAGCACAAGGCGGTCCCTCGAGTATTTTTGTGCCCATGTTATTTTGACCCCCAAAAGTTTCCGCGCGCGCGCGCAAAAGTAAAACTTTAAAACTTTTTGAGAAAAAAAAAACTTTTCCACCTGCCACGCGACTTTTCCGCACGCTCGTTGCGCACTGGAGGGCTACTTTTCTCGCACAGTAGCTACTTTTCTCGCACAGTAGCCTACTTTTCTCGCACAGTAGCTACTTTTCTCGCACAGTAGCCATTTTGTGATTTCCATGCAAACAAGGGAGAAAGCAAATAACGAAAATGTGTGCCAATAGGGCAGGCATGAAAATGATGGGAGCGGCAACGAAGCGAAGGCAGAAAGGCAAGGTGTGATATGTGCTCAGAGAGCAGCGAACTTAGTCGGAGTCAGAGCCCGGGGCCTCGGAATCCGCATCGCTAGCAGGCAAATGAACCTTCATGTTCTGAGTTGGCATTTGTGGGGCCCCGAAGGAAACATTTGACTGCCTTCCGACAGTGATGTTGTAAACAATGCTTGGTTGGGCCATCACCGGTACTTGGCACGCGTAGCGGGCTTCATGGCATCAGCGACAGCTTCGGTGCCAACCCTACCCTCCCTGCGTTCGTGCGTAACTCGCGTGCGGAAAAGTCGCGTGGTGCGGTGGAAAACTACGGCCACTCGTGGCACACTGGAAAACTACTCGTGAAAGAAAACTATTTTTCTCTCGAGAATATATAGCTATTTCTTGGCTAGGAAACCACAATGTCCCCGAAGAGGAGAAACGAAGATTCGGGTCCTCATGAGGACCACGGTGACACCAAAAGAGACAGACAAACCCAAAAAACACCGAATTTCCGCGTTTAGAGGCAGGGTTTAACATACTCTGAGTGATTTTTGGCGGACCAAAAAAATCGACAATTTGTCGCAAGTCTGTCATGCCACGAATGCAACGCATGAAGAGACTTTGCGTGTCATTTCGTTGTTGTTTTGCTTTTCTTGTGCTCGACTCTCACGTCGTGTGTATCGTTCTCCGCTTGTTGAGCCAACACACGGCTTCGTCAAAAAGGTTTGGGCAAGGGAGCTACACAGGTGTGCCTACAAAAGACCATCACGTCGAACGGCGAAGGAAAACCGCAATTTGTGTCATGTCAGTTGGACACGAAACCTTCTGCTTCACCTTTTTCTTTTGAACGGACCCCTTACCGCCACCATGCTACGGTTGCAGTCTGATGCTAACCAGTTCTGACTTTTTCTTTGAACCAACTACACCCTGAAGGCTGTGTAAAGTTCTCGTATCGAGTGTTCCTGCTACCGGAGGCAGCAGAAGACGAGCAACAACCGACGTGAGCGAGCGAGGAAGCGGCGAACGAACTCTGCGTCGAACCCGACAACAAAACGGCGTAGAGGAGCGCCCATCGAAGCGCAGCCATCGCCCAAGCGCCGTGAAGAAGCAGAAATCGACGCGCGACTGATGAACCTGGACGAGCAGTCGAAGGAGACGCGAGGCACCAAACGCGCGCCTGAGCGCGATGATCGAATGTTTTTGGGTTCCCTGTGCGGTTGTGTCCTGGTCGGGCTGTTTGTTTTTGTGGCTGCGGTTTGGGTTGTGATGTTTTTCCTCAGGAATTGCCTAGGAATTGGCTTGTGGAGGTGATCTTGCCATGTTTTCGCATTCTGCAGCCATTATTTCAGCCTAAACGAGCGTCCGACCACTTTTCCCACCCTTCTGGAGCATTTTATGGGCACGTAGGTTTCTAGTTTTGGGCTGCTGGGGACCCCTCTTTTTTCTGAAAAACAGGGGTCTTTGAGGGTCCTTTCAGGGTCCCGGCAGTTTGGCGACACATTTTGCAGGTGTTTTATGAACCCACACCGGTGTGGATCAAACTTTCCTGGGGTTTCCGAATGTTTTTGGGTTCCCTGTGCGGTTGTGTCCTGGTCGGGCTGTTTTTTGTGGCTGCGGTTTGGGTTTTGATGTTAAGACAAAAGCATGACACATCACGTGCGAAGAGATAACTAGGTCTCTGGAACGTGGAACGGCTTATTGGCAACTTCTAAAGCACAAGGCCCCAACAGCATGACGTTTAAGGGACGTGCATCCTCTTCTATGTCTGCAAGTCACCTAGAAGTCGCCAAGTCCACAGTTGGTCATCGTCCAGGAGTTTGGAACTTAGCCGTAGGCTACCTCGAATGACGCTGAAACGCGACTTTTGCGGTTGGCGTAACTTACTGGCCAGTACTGTAAGTTCCACAGGCCATCGTTCCTAGGTTCGCGTGCTTCTTGCAACGACACGTCGAAAGAAGAAACGCGGTCGACCTCCGCTTTCTTATCTCGATGTGCTCCAACGCGACCTCGGCATGTCGAACACTGAGGAGATCCGGGAGCTGATGGCAGACAGGGTAGCATGGGACGCGAAGGTCCAGCGGGTGGTGGAGGCCACCAGGCAGAGGACCGTGCGGCCGCCGCGGAAGACGCGGAAAGGCATGAAGGCACGTGGGACCGGATCCGGACGACCCCCGGAAGCGCGTGATCTCGCAGGCTGCGCGGCGCATGCGCAAGGTTAATGCGCTGAAGTACATCGACCAACTCATTTGTGCGGCACCGACCTCACGTTCAAGCTTGCTCCGACCACTGCACCCTCTGCCGACACTCGCTAGCCGTCGACGCTCATGACGGCAGCCCCATCCTGAAGTGCAAATACTGCCGACGCGTCACTGCTGCTGTGTGCGCTCGGATTGGTTCCCGGATTAGGATGACACATACTACTACTACTACTGGCAGTCGAGGGAACGGGACCAACGGCGCGGTCGCGGGAGCCGGGGCGGTCTTCTACGACAAAGGCGTCAAGCAGTGGGAAGTTGAGAAGCCCATTGCCGGGAGAGCGACGAACAACGTGGCGGAATACGTCGGGTTCGTCAGCGTGTTGGCGAGGTTGCTGCGGGACCCCGTGCCGCCGACACCCCGCACCATCGTCGTCAAGGGCGACAGCGAACTGGTCATTGGTCAGATAAAGGGCACGAAGAGGTGCAACGAAACACTCCGGCGATACTACGACCAGGCGCAGAACCTGTTGGCGAAGCTGCACGACCGACGGACGACGATCGAGCCGGTGCACATTCCTCGCGAGCTCAACAAGGATGCGGACGAACTGTCCAACCGCGCCATGGACACCGCACAGCGACAGGCGGCACAGGCCTACAGCGACTCGGCGACCGCGAAAGGGTGGGCGATGAGGACCGCGCTGAGCAGGTTGGGCAAGATTGCGCGCGTGAAAGCCGTCCACCCGGCCCTCGAGATGCGCGTCAACCACCTCACCAGCCTCGGGGGACCCATCCTCCAGGGCCTCAACAAACGGCCGCAGATCAACAACCGGGAGGCCTTCGAAGCGGTGATGCGGGCGTTCGAAGTCGCCGCCGTACGGCACGTGCCCAAAAAGATGGCGAACAAAGGACGGGGCGACCAGGGCGGCCACTGGGAGAAGGCGGGTGTCCTGACCGGCAGCTTCCGACCCCAGGCCCATTACCCACGGGGGTGGCAACACAGCGGCGAGAAGTGGAAGGCACGGGCAAGACACGACCGGGCGACGCACCGCCGCGCACGCGGCGGCGGCAGCCGCCACCTTTGGGACGTCCTAGCGAACGCCGAGAAGAAGAAAGCCGACGCGCAACGGGCGGGGTGCAGACCGGGATCGTCAACCAACCGCCCGACAGCGGCTGCAGCGGCAGCAACAGCGGCAGCGACATCGACAGCGGCGACGTCGCGAGGACGCACGGAAGGACCCGCGGCACAGCACCAGTCCATTCCCCACGCGGGGGGATGGCCGTGAAGCCCTCCCCCGGGATGACGAAGGCCGGGGAGAGCCGGGGGCGGTGAAGTAACGAAGCCCGCGAACGGTGGGTGGTGACCCCTCCGAACAGTCTCCCTGGCCCTGGCCCACGCCTGATGCCGCAACCCCTTAACCCGGGCGGCGGCGCTTTGGCATGAGCCAGGAACCTCAAGGGGAGCAGCGCGAGAGGCATCATCCACGCTTCAAAGGCCCACACACATACTACTACTACTACTGTATAAGCACCTGCTTTGTAGGAAATGCTTGAGGAGACTGCCAGTTGCGATAGATCAAAGGAGGTAAATGTGTGCTGTAGCCCACACGAAACACAGGTAAATCAGGGTTTAGTGGCGGGCGTAAGCGTTCAACAAAAATTACTGCAGTGTTTGTTCCAAAATTTTAAAGTTTAAAAACCCCAATTTACCAAAAAGACACAAGGTTTTGACCCTGCATGATACACCCCTGCACTTTCCTGTTGAAAAGTTTTTTTTTTTGTATAAGCACCTGCTTTGTAGGAAATGCTTGAGGAGACTGCCAGTTGCGATAGATCAAAGGAGGTAAATGTGCTGTAGCCCACACGAAACACAGGTAAATCTGGGTTTAGTGGCGGGCGTAAGCGTTCAACAACAGGTTTGGAAAATTTTGCGCGCGCGCGAACATGGGCACAAAAAAGAAACTTTCTACCCTAACTCAAAAACGAAGACCCTAGAAACCCCGGAATTTCAAGCGAACTTTAACTCTAAAAAAAGGACGGGATTGGGAACGGGAGCACTTCGGGCACCCCTACTCGCCTAGGCCCGCGGGCGGATGCAGGACACTCGCGGGGAGGTCGTGCTGAATGGGGACCTGGTGGCGGGGGTGACGGCGCTGTACTTCGAAGGCGACATCAGCGCGCGGGAGGGAGCCGGCGACCGGGTGCCGTGCGCGATCCAGCTGGGGGGCGACGCGTGCTATTTCGTCGCGGTCGGCGATAGAACGACGGCGATCGACTTCAAGGTGGGGAACATCGCGTCTGTGAAGGACAGCCCTGCTGATGGAGAGTTAGTCATCGCGTTTCGCGCAGGCGACCCGATTCACGTCCGAGTGCCTGACCAGGTGCAAAGAGACGCTCTCGCGGTCGGGTTGTACATGAGGTGCAGGGCGTTTTCAGCCACGGTGCCGTTTCCGGACCGCATCTTCACCCAGCGGCCGGGAAGGGACGGCAAATCCAGCCTGCGACACGACGCCGCGCGCCCGTCGCGCGCGGGGCCGCCGGCACCGAGCCTCGAGCGCAAGCACCCGCCGAACATCCACCCGCGGACTTCCGACTTCTCCCTCGCCCTCGACACCTTGGCTGGCGACGACGCCCCGGCCACGAACCACTGCCACCACCACCAGCAGACGTCTCTCCTGCCAAAGACGGGTATGCTGTTCAAAAACTACAATAAATAAGTACAACCCTGACCGAGCGTATTTTGCCGGAAAACACATTAAGCGAAAAGAAATGCAGTGCGCGACGGTACAATAAAACACAACACAAACACTACGACACTACACTACACTACTTTGCACTACTAGACCCAACACAACATAACGCAACAACACGTACTAGTAAGCTTGCTTGAGCGCCGAAGGCGCGTCTTGTGGAATCCCATTTCCGTTTCTACCATTTGACAAACTTGCGGGGCCGCCGTGCCGAGCCTCGAGCGCAAGCACCCGCCGGACATCCGCCCGCGGGCGTCCGACTTCTCCCTCGCCCCCGACACCTTGGCTGGCGACGACGCCCCGGCCACGAACCACTGCCACCACCACCAGCAGACGTCTCTCCTGGTAAAGACGGGTGTGCTGTTCAAAAACTACAATAAATAAGTACAACCCTGACCGAGCGTATTTTGCCGGAAAACACATAACGAAAAGAAATGCAGTGTACGACGGTACAATAAACTTTACTTACTTTGCACTACTAGACTCAACACAACGCAACAACACGCACTAGTTAGCTTGCTTGAGCGCCGAAGGCGCGTCTTGTGGAATCCCATTTCCGTTTCTACCATTTGACGAACTTGCGGGGCCGCCGTGCCCTCGAGCACAAGCACCCGTTGGACATCCGCCCGCGGGCGTCCGACTTCTCCCTCGCCCTCGACACCTTGGCTGGCGACGACGCCCCGGCCACACATCACTGCCACACCACCAGCAGAACTGCAAGAAAGGAGAAGCACGAATCTGACCGAGCGAGAAGTTTGAAGAGAATTCTGCCGGAAATGCAGAAAACGAAAACAAATACGTCGAACGACGACGTGCAAAAAATGTGTAAATGACAGATAGCGTAGAACACAACACAACACAACACAACACAACACAACACAACACAACACAACACAACACAACACAACACAACACAACACAACACAACACAACACAACACAAACATACAGCACTAACCCCAACACAACACAAACATTACATCAGTGAGATTCACACAACTTCATACAACAAAACCCAACACAATCTCATCACAGCCGCACCCCTGCGCGCCGCATTAGCAATCCTCGACCAACTCGAAGAAGGCAACGCTGACCCAGCCTCGCCCACCCGGAAGCTATCGAAGTACAGTGTCGACATCCTGTACGCGCCACCGACGATGATGTGCACGCCGGAGAAGCCTGTGGATCAGTACCGGGTGGCGGCGTACCCAGACGCCTTCAGGCGGCACGAGTTCCACGACACAGCAAGCTCCCTCGTCGGCGACTTCTTACGGAGGACAGAAGGCTTCAGCGCGGGCTGGCACGCGGCCGGCCACAGCGGAGGGCATGCCGCTGAAGAGGATGTGGGTGACGAAGAGGAGGCTGAGCTCCGGAAAGAGAACAGGGCTCTAGCCGTGGAACTGGCCGAAATCCACGCAGCAACCAGCTCGTTGGAGACACGGATCGACGGCGCGAAGGGGAAGAAGGAGCTGTCGGCTGCGGGCGCCAACGGGAAGAAGAAACCCGAAGGAGAGCGCGGGTCTCCGACCACCAAAACTTCGCACATTCGCGACGCGGGGTTCGAAAGCGTCTCGAGGACGGTCTCCGCCAGCGACAACTTCGCTTCGGCGGTCCGCGTTGGGGACAAGAAGGCGGCGCCGGTGAAGTCGGCGGCGCACCAGCAGAGGCTGGCTTTGAAGGAAAAAGACGCGGCCGCGATGTCGCTGGCGGCGGCGCCGCGCGTATGGCTGCCGGACGGGCCCCTCGAGAAGATCGACGTGGCCGCGCTGCTGAAGCGGACCTCGCTCATGCCGCCGCCGCACGACCCGGCGATCCTCCCGCACGCCGTGAAGCGCTGGGCCGACAGGCGCAAGACTAGGACGACAGATCCAAACAATGCATAGTCATTGGTGGAGCAGTGGCGATGGACCCCACAAGCCAATTCCTAGGCAATTCCTTGAGGATAATCATCAAAACCCAAACCGCAGCCACAAAAAACAGCCCGACTAGGACACAACCGCAAAGGGAACCCAAGAACAATCGGAAACCCCAGGAAAGTTTGATCCACACTGGTGTGGGTTCATAAACACCCGCAAGATGTGTCGCCAAACCGCCGGGACCCTGAAAGGACCCTACGGCGACACAAGCGTGTGTACACAGGCGCAAGAACAGAACAGCCGATCCGAACAGTAGTCTTGGGGCATTGGGAGAGCAGGCGATGGAAGCACCTGAGGCCGAGAAGTGACTGTTTTGCTGCTTGGCTGCCGGACGGGCCGCTCAAGAAGATCGACGTGGCCGCGCTGCTGAAGCGGACCCCGCTCATGCCGCCGCCGCATGACCCGGCGATTCTCCCGCACGCCGTGAAGCGCTGGGCCGACAGGCGCAAGACTAGGACGACAGATCCAAACAATGCATAGTCATTGGTGGAGCAGTGGCGATGGACCCTCATGCGATGCAATACGGGAAGCACCTGGGCGGAGAAGTGTCTTATCACGATGCTCTTACACGCCGTACGGCGACACAAGCGTGTGTACACAGGCGCAAGAACAGAACAGTCGATCCGAACAGTAGTCTTGGGGCATTGGGGAGAGCAGGCGATGGAAGCACCTGAGGCCGAGAAGTGACTGTTTTGCTGCTTGGCTGCCGGACGGGCCGTTCGAGAAGATCGACGTGGCCGCGCTGCTGAAGCGGACCTCGCTCATGCCGCCGCCGCACGACCCGGTGATCCTCCCGCACGCCGTGAAGCGCTGGGCCGACAGGCGCAAGACTAGGACGACAGATCCAAACAATGCATAGTCATTGGTGGTGAACATGCAAGTGATGCACCTGGAGCCGAGAAGTGTCTTTTGGGCTGCACCGAAAAAGCCGATGGTCCCACACGCCGTAAAGTACTGGGCAGACAGGCGACACGGGCGCAATGACGTCGCTGAAGCTCGACGCGTGACCCTGCAATACTCCAACCGCCGGCGGCGGTTGATGTCTTTGTCACAAGTGCCCGAATGAAGCGCCTTTCTTCGCTGCCGAAACGCCGACATCAGTTGTCCATACTTCCATGCCGTTTTTTGCTTCCTTTTTGTAGTTAGACACAGTAGAGCAGCATTCAACAAAACGTTGTTGTGAGAAGAAGAACAGATGCATAATAGTTGTTCCACATTTTTCGATCCACTTTCCTTGGCTTCCTCTCGGCGCATCAAGGGGTACGTGAGGGAAGGATGATCTTCCGCGAATCACTCCAAGTGTGTACCTTGCCCGCCGGCTTCCAGGGACCGTCTCCATTGACGAGTCGGTCTGCCTGCGGTGGTCCGACGCTTTTTCGCGGCTCCTCTCCGGCTCGCGCTCGGGCCTCCTCAGCATCTGGGCCCACACAGCCGACGAGCCGAGTGTCCAAAACTGCGACCGGTTGCACAGCGAGGCGATCATGGACATCGTGCTGACCGAGAACATGGCGCTCACGGCGTCGCTGGACTCGACCGTCAAAGTCATCGATGTCCACCGCGGGAAGGTCCGGACGGAGTTCAAAGGCCACCAGCAGGGCGTTTACCTCCTGGCGTACTCCTGGCGTCCGCCGGTTATGAATACGACCCCTACATCTGGCAGAGCACACTGATGGCCGAAGTGAGTGGAGACGGCTTACGTGTCAACCGCAAGGACATGGGGCAGTACCAGTGGCTACCTTGTGGCTGACCACAGTTTACAGTGGGTCCCACAGTGGGTTCACAGTTGGTCCCACACTGGGTGCATGGTAGCAACAGGGGCAGACCTTCGCCCCGTACCGGTACGGGTTCATGCGAGGGAAATCCGCGGGTCCTAGGAAATAGCCTAACCCCCCTAACCCAACCCAGGATCTTATTAACACCACCGGAGGGGGGAGGGGGGTTCGTGCGGCACGAAATGCCGGCTGGGACCATGGCGACGTACGAGGCGTTCATCATCCTCGACCACCCCGGAGCCTCGCTGGGAATTAAGTACGAGTGGAAAGGCAGCGGCCCGCTATACATCGTCGAAATAGAGAAAGGCAGCCCGGTCGAAGCGGCGGGGGTGCGGCCGGGAGCGGTGATCCGGAGCATTGAAGGGCAGGCCATCCCCGACGGCCCCACCTTGCTCGAAGTCATCACTGTGCTCGCGCACCGGGGGATAACCGAGTGGAAGATGATCATCGAGATGGAGGACGACAGGAGGAGGCGGCGCAAGCCGTTCTTCAGCAGAGAGCAGCAGGTGCAGACCTACTCTCCGTACTTCGGGTTCATCGACGACCCAGAGGTGCAGGAGAAGCTGACGGTGACACCGGCCGGGAAGATATCCACTGGTGCGGCGGTTCCCTCGACGTTTCTCATCGACAACTCCCCTGGGAGGCACCGAAGGCGCGTTAATTAGTCATTTGCACGACTTCTAGCTGCAGTACGCGGCCAACTATGGGTGGATCGTCCAGTCTCGGTGAGTTGTTACACTCACATCAGATTGCCGACTTCCCTGGCCACCGTCCTGCTGTCAAGATGAACTGACATCTCCCCGTCAAGCTCTTTTCCAGTCGCACTTTGCGGACGAAGTGGTGGATGCCCAGAGAAAGCGCTGCAAGCAGTTCTTCAGCAGAGAGCAGCAGTACGCTGTGTACTTCGGGTCCATCGACGACCCAGAGGTGCAGGAGAAGCTGACGGTGACACCGGTCGGGAAGATATCCACTGGTGCGGCGGTTCCCTCGACGTTTCTCATCGACAACTCCCCTGGGAGGCACCGAAGGCGCGTTAATTAGTCATTTGCACGACTTCTAGCTGCAGTACGCGGCCAACTATGGGTGGATCGTCCATTCTCGGTGAGTTGTTACACTCACATCAGATTGGCGACTTCCCTGGCCACCGTCCTGCTGTCAAGATGAACTGACATCTCCCCGTCAAGCTCTTTTCCAGTCGCACTTTGCGGACGAAGTGGTGGATGCCCAGAGAAAGCGCTGCAAGCAGTTCTTCAGCAGAGAGCAGCAGTACGCTGTGTACTTCGGGTCCATCGACGACCCAGAGGTGCAGGAGAAGCTGAAAGTGACACCGGCCGGTAAGATATCCACTGGTGCGGCGGTTCCCTCGACGTTTCTCATCGACAACTCCCCTGGGAGGCACCGAAGGCGCGTTAATTAGTCATTTGCACGACTTCTAGCTGCAGTACGCGGCCAACTACGGGTGGATCGTCCATTCTCGGAGAGTTGTTACACTCACATCAGATGCCGACTTCCCTGGCCACCGTCCTGCTGTCAAGATGAACTGACATCTCCCCGTCAAGCTCTTTTCCAGTCGCACTTTGCGGACGAAGTGGATGCCCAGAGAAAGCGCTGCAAGCAGTTCTTCAGCAGAGAGCAGCAGTACGCTGTGTACTTCGGGTCCATCGACGGCCCAGAGGTGCAGGAGAAGCTGACGGTGACACCGGTCGGGAAGATGTCCACTGGTGCGGCGGTTCCCTCGACGTTTCTCATCGACAACTCCCCTGGGAGGCACCGAAGGCGTTAATTAATCGTTTGCACGACTTCTAGCTGCAGTACGCGGCCAACTATGGGTGGATCGTCCAGTCTCGGTGAGTTGTTACACACTCATTCGGATGCCGACTTCCCTGGCCACTGTCCTGCTGTCAAGATGAGCTGACATCTCCCCGTCAAGCTGTTTTCCAGTCGTACTTTGCGGACGAAGTGGAGGATGATCAGAGAATGCGCTTCAACGACGGTCAACCCCAGTTTGCAAAGCTTAAGTCGGCGGCAGCGCAGTGCTACAACCCCGTCCGCTCTGCCCTGTCTGGCTGACCGTCTCGACGAGCTTGTGTTCAGCGCAAGCGCCAAGCCTCAAGGTGCGCCAAGCCTTGATGGTTTAGTTTGGGAAATCGGTAGCCACTTGACCCGTAGGCCCGTGGCTCTGCAGTACCGCCCAACACGTGAAACTTGGCTCCCGTGTAGCAGGTTTTCCCTGGTACCTGTGTCACAGTTTGTGGAAGGAATCGAAAGGCGTACAAGCCACGCGATGACGTCTGTCGGCCCGAGTGAAGATGAAAGTACCCGTTGCCCACCCGTCGCGTCACGTGGGCACTCAGAGTAAACACCCCTCGCACTGCTGTGTGCCTGTCTGACTTCTCAGACACGGTCACGTCCGTTCAACACGTGGTTCGGTAGTTACAGCACTTCGGATCCCTTCTGTTCTTTGTCGGGCAGCATCGTCGAGCATTTCCTTTCAAGCTGGCGCTTCTGTACAATAAAGTTGGTCTCTCAACCCGAGAAGGCTGATCAAAACGAAGTTGACCGAAAAATGGTTACTCAGAGGCTCATCGTGGGGAGGTTCCAATACCACTGATATGCCAGCAGTATGAACCTCTCACGTGTTTCATTGTGTGTTCCTGTTTATAGTTGTCCTTCACGTACCGCCCGCGAAGGGTTCGTTAGCACTTGTTGCAACTCTTGTTTGTTGTACGGCCTTTTACGGCCACACCGCGTTTCAGTTCTGGCCCACCTGTGCGCAATGAGCGCTTGTTTCCGCTGTATCTCTTCCGGATGCTCATTATTTTTGTCCAGTGGATACACAAGCGTCGGTTGGCTTGCGTTTTGCGCGGTGATGTCGCACTTCGCGACGGACTTCATCAGCAAGACCGACAACTCGTTCAACGCGGAACCTGGAACAAAGGTTGCGAAGGCCATCGACGTGATGGGTGACCACTTCCCCTCCCTCACGCACGAAACGAACCTCATGGTGTATTTCGAGGCAGAATCTCAAGGCAAAGGCAGCAATGCTACACACGAGCAAACGTACTGCCACCACCGCTTACGATACGCACCTTAGTACACGGTATCTTGAAGGAACCTTCACGGCAATGGTCACCCGGAGACTTTAAAACCCCGGATTTCCAAGCGGACTTGCACTCTAAAAAAGGAGATAAAGAAAAGGGGGCGTTTGCGGAAGCTAGCAAGGGTTGGGGATGGCGGCGCTGTGTTCTTCCAGCGGCGGTAGCAAGGAAGGGTGTGAGAGGTTTTCCGTCCGGTATGTGCGGTGGATACACAAGCGTCGATACGCTGTGGCGGCCGGTTGGCTGGCGTTTTGCGCGGTGATGTCGTACTTCGCGACGGACTTCATCAGCAAGACCGACAACTCGTTCAACGCGGAACCTGGGACAAAGGTTGCGAAGGCCATCGACGTGATGGGTGACCACTTCCCCTCCCTCACGCACGCAACGAATCTCGTGGTGTATTTCGAGGCAAAAACCCCGATCCTCGATGATGGCAGCGTCAAGCAGTTCGACGAGGTGCTGCGCGCCCAGCTCAATGCCTCCTACAGCCCGGTTTTCATGCCGCAGTACAACTCGTACTGGACCATGGTCAACGAGACCCACAGCGAGGCGCAAGCGCGGAAGTACTTCGTTTCCCCCAATGGGCTCACCACCTTCATCGCCATCACCATCAACGTCATGAGCACCGACCCTAAAGCTATGGACTGCGCGGACGCTGTGCAGGACGCTGTCGATGCGGTGTGTTCCCGCCCAGTTTTGTAGAGTCCCCCCCCTGACCCACCATGAAAGAAAAGAACAGAAAATAAGACTCTGCATTCCGCGAAGAAGACTTGATGCTAGCATCAAACACATGAGAGGCAAGTAGCGCCTGTAACCCGGGGCAGCAGGTTGACGCTGGGCCCTTGAGTTTGTGCTAACCACGATGCTGGAGTCGGGAGAACCTAACACAACCTGAAGCAGGACCGACCCCCGTTTCGTGAGAAAAAGCGAAGAAAAAATGCACCTTCTTTTCTCATCTGGCTTGTCAAAGGGCTGCGACTCAACTATTTCCGTGAAAGACCCCTTCCTGATGAAGCCCCTGCTAAGCTCTCTTTTGCAGCCCCCCTCACATAGCCTCCCTCATCTCGCCGGAAAGCTGACGGCCGACTGCGAGAACTCGCTTAATGGGCATCCTTTCGAGTCGACGGGCACTATTCCGCTCGTACACTTTGGAAAATCTTAGTCACCTTTTTTACGAGCGAAGAAGAAGTGGCTAAAGGCCGGCGCGGGGCAAGACTGCAGCAGTTAAAGTTCGGGAAACAGTAAAGTTCGGGCGAAGCTAAGTTTGGGTGATGCAAATTTCTGGTGAATCAAAGTTCAGGCGAAGCAAAGTTCGGGCGCAGCTAAGTTCGGGCGAAGCAAAGTTCGTGAACCAAACCGGGTGAAGCATATTTCTGGTGAAGCAAAGCAAAGTTCGGGGTCTGGTGATGCTGACTCGGGCGGAGCTGAGTTCGGCGTGTGGTAGCAAGTTTAGCCTGTGATGGCAAGTTCGGCGTGTGGTAGCAAGTTTAGCCTGTGATGGCAAGTTCGGCGTGTGGTAGCAAGTTTAGCCTGTGATGGCAAGTTCGGCGTGTGGTAGCAAGTTTAGCCTGTGATGGCAAGTTCGGCGTGTGGTAGCAAGTTTAGCCTGTGATGGCAAGTTCGGCGTGTGGTAGCAAGTTTAGCCTGTGATGGCAAGTTCGGCGTGTGGTAGCAAGTTTAGCCTGTGATGGCAAGTTCGGCGTGTGGTAGCAAGTTTAGCCTGTGATGGCAAGTTCGGCGTGTGGTAGCAAGTTTAGCCTGTGATGGCAAGTTCGGCGTGTGGTAGCAAGTTTAGCCTGTGATGGCAAGTTCGGCGTGTGGTAGCAAGTTTAGCCTGTGATGGCAAGTTCGGCGTGTGGTAGCAAGTTTAGCCTGTGATGGCAAGTTCGGCGTGTGGTAGCAAGTTTAGCCTGTGATGGCAAGTTCGGCGTGTGGTAGCAAGTTTAGCCTGTGATGGCAAGTTCGGCGTGTGGTAGCAAGTTTAGCCTGTGATGGCAAGTTCGGCGTGTGGTAGCAAGTTTAGCCTGTGATGGCAAGTTCGGCGTGTGGTAGCAAGTTTAGCCTGTGATGGCAAGTTCGGCGTGTGGTAGCAAGTTTAGCCTGTGATGGCAAGTTCGGCGTGTGGTAGCAAGTTTAGCCTGTGATGGCAAGTTCGGCGTGTGGTAGCAAGTTTAGCCTGTGATGGCAAGTTCGGCGTGTGGTAGCAAGTTTAGCCTGTGATGGCAAGTTCGGCGTGTGGTAGCAAGTTTAGCCTGTGATGGCAAGTTCGGCGTGTGGTAGCAAGTTTAGCCTGTGATGGCAAGTTCGGCGTGTGGTAGCAAGTTTAGCCTGTGATGGCAAGTTCGGCGTGTGGTAGCAAGTTTAGCCTGTGATGGCAAGTTCGGCGTGTGGTAGCAAGTTTAGCCTGTGATGGCAAGTTCGGCGTGTGGTAGCAAGTTTAGCCTGTGATGGCAAGTTCGGCGTGTGGTAGCAAGTTTAGCCTGTGATGGCAAGTTCGGCGTGTGGTAGCAAGTTTAGCCTGTGATGGCAAGTTCGGCGTGTGGTAGCAAGTTTAGCCTGTGATGGCAAGTTCGGCGTGTGGTAGCAAGTTTAGCCTGTGATGGCAAGTTCGGCGTGTGGTAGCAAGTTTAGCCTGTGATGGCAAGTTCGGCGTGTGGTAGCAAGTTTAGCCTGTGATGGCAAGTTCGGCGTGTGGTAGCAAGTTTAGCCTGTGATGGCAAGTTCGGCGTGTGGTAGCAAGTTTAGCCTGTGATGGCAAGTTCGGCGTGTGGTAGCAAGTTTAGCCTGTGATGGCAAGTTCGGCGTGTGGTAGCAAGTTTAGCCTGTGATGGCAAGTTCGGCGTGTGGTAGCAAGTTTAGCCTGTGATGGCAAGTTCGGCGTGTGGTAGCAAGTTTAGCCTGTGATGGCAAGTTCGGCGTGTGGTAGCAAGTTTAGCCTGTGATGGCAAGTTCGGCGTGTGGTAGCAAGTTTAGCCTGTGATGGCAAGTTCGGCGTGTGGTAGCAAGTTTAGCCTGTGATGGCAAGTTCGGCGTGTGGTAGCAAGTTTAGCCTGTGATGGCAAGTTCGGCGTGTGGTAGCAAGTTTAGCCTGTGATGGCAAGTTCGGCGTGTGGTAGCAAGTTTAGCCTGTGATGGCAAGTTCGGCGTGTGGTAGCAAGTTTAGCCTGTGATGGCAAGTTCGGCGTGTGGTAGCAAGTTTAGCCTGTGATGGCAAGTTCGGCGTGTGGTAGCAAGTTTAGCCTGTGATGGCAAGTTCGGCGTGTGGTAGCAAGTTTAGCCTGTGATGGCAAGTTCGGCGTGTGGTAGCAAGTTTAGCCTGTGATGGCAAGTTCGGCGTGTGGTAGCAAGTTTAGCCTGTGATGGCAAGTTCGGCGTGTGGTAGCAAGTTTAGCCTGTGATGGCAAGTTCGGCGTGTGGTAGCAAGTTTAGCCTGTGATGGCAAGTTCGGCGTGTGGTAGCAAGTTTAGCCTGTGATGGCAAGTTCGGCGTGTGGTAGCAAGTTTAGCCTGTGATGGCAAGTTCGGCGTGTGGTAGCAAGTTTAGCCTGTGATGGCAAGTTCGGCGTGTGGTAGCAAGTTTAGCCTGTGATGGCAAGTTCGGCGTGTGGTAGCAAGTTTAGCCTGTGATGGCAAGTTCGGCGTGTGGTAGCAAGTTTAGCCTGTGATGGCAAGTTCGGCGTGTGGTAGCAAGTTTAGCCTGTGATGGCAAGTTCGGCGTGTGGTAGCAAGTTTAGCCTGTGATGGCAAGTTCGGCGTGTGGTAGCAAGTTTAGCCTGTGATGGCAAGTTCGGCGTGTGGTAGCAAGTTTAGCCTGTGATGGCAAGTTCGGCGTGTGGTAGCAAGTTTAGCCTGTGATGGCAAGTTCGGCGTGTGGTAGCAAGTTTAGCCTGTGATGGCAAGTTCGGCGTGTGGTAGCAAGTTTAGCCTGTGATGGCAAGTTCGGCGTGTGGTAGCAAGTTTAGCCTGTGATGGCAAGTTCGGCGTGTGGTAGCAAGTTTAGCCTGTGATGGCAAGTTCGGCGTGTGGTAGCAAGTTTAGCCTGTGATGGCAAGTTCGGCGTGTGGTAGCAAGTTTAGCCTGTGATGGCAAGTTCGGCGTGTGGTAGCAAGTTTAGCCTGTGATGGCAAGTTCGGCGTGTGGTAGCAAGTTTAGCCTGTGATGGCAAGTTCGGCGTGTGGTAGCAAGTTTAGCCTGTGATGGCAAGTTCGGCGTGTGGTAGCAAGTTTAGCCTGTGATGGCAAGTTCGGCGTGTGGTAGCAAGTTTAGCCTGTGATGGCAAGTTCGGCGTGTGGTAGCAAGTTTAGCCTGTGATGGCAAGTTCGGCGTGTGGTAGCAAGTTTAGCCTGTGATGGCAAGTTCGGCGTGTGGTAGCAAGTTTAGCCTGTGATGGCAAGTTCGGCGTGTGGTAGCAAGTTTAGCCTGTGATGGCAAGTTCGGCGTGTGGTAGCAAGTTTAGCCTGTGATGGCAAGTTCGGCGTGTGGTAGCAAGTTTAGCCTGTGATGGCAAGTTCGGCGGGGAGACCCTAAAGTTCTGGTGAAGCAAAGCAAAGTGCGGGCGCAGCTGTTCGGGTTCTGGTGACCCTGAGTTCGGCGTGTGGTAGCAAGTTTAGCGCCAGTACCCGGGGGGGGGAGACCCCCGACTCCGTTTCCCGTGGTGCCCAAATATCGCGAGATAATGAGAAACTCCGCAAACAACGCAATTTTCGGGCGCATTAGACTCCGAAACCCAACAAGCCTCGAAAACAATCTTCGACCGGAAAAGTGTGAGGGGCGGGGTTCGAACCCGGGCCGACCGACCTGAAGGCCGGCGCCCGCTCACTCTGCCACCCGTATGCATTTTGCCAGGAGGGAACAAAGCTTACAGTGCACTATTATCTAGTCCAAAAACAATACAGTTTCATAGTTGTTGCAAGAAAAGCCGGGTTAGGTCGAATAGAGGCTATTCACATTGCATGTTCAGAGGACCTCCAGTCTCGAAATATTCAAGAACAACACAACTACACCACAGTGGTCGTTCGAGGGTGTGGAGGTGACGTGTCTTGGGCTGCCTTCGATCGTGAAGACGCTGATCAAAAGCACAGAGGCCAACATGGGCACCGTGGACGCTGTGTCGATCCCGCTGGCCCTCGTCACCCTCATGTGGATCCTCAAGAGCGCGCGGCTGCTGATCATCCCGCTGGCGAACATGGGCCTCACGGCCGCGTCTTCCTTCGGCGTCATGTCGGTGCTCGCGGGGTTCATGTCCGTCAACACCATCGCACCGTCTCTGATGATGACCATCCTCGTCGCGATGAGCATCGACTACAACCTGTTCCTGCTCACGAGGTACCGGCAGGAGCTGTTGGCGGTGCCCGACGACGTCAAAATCAGCCCCACCGGCTCGTCGGATCTGCCACAGTGGAGGCTGTGTGTGATCAGCACTGTCATCGACACGGCAGGCCAGACCATCACCGTCTCGGCATTGACCCTAGGAGTGTGTTTTCTCGGGCTTCTCATGTTCCCGATGAGCCTGATCCAGAGCATCGGCCTCGCGAACGCGTTGACCATCGTGATGACGCTGCTGGTCAACATATCGGTCACGCCGACGCTGCTGCTCATCTTCCCAGCTTTCTTCGAAAAGTGCGTCCACGCAGCCCCGCCCAGCGGGTACCTCCCGGTGGCGGCGGCAGCGCCCGGCGAAGCGGGGCTGGGCATCAACTGCGCCGACGAAGCCGGCGAGGAGGGGCGTGGGTTTCCGAGCGGGAAAGAAGGAGCCGGTGGTGGCGCCGGCGGCGCGGCCGAGGCGAAGTTCGACGACCGGCCCGCAAATACCGGAGAAGCGGTGCGCAGCGTTCGAAACGGCGGGTCGGCGGCCGCAGGGGGTCACCCCGATGACACCCCGCCAGCGCGCGACCTGGCGGCAGCTGATAAGGGCGCGCCGCCCGGGGAACATCGCAACCTGTGGTGGAGGGTTGCGTCGTTCACGATGGCTTGGCCGTACAACGCCGCGGTGGCGGTTGCGATCGTCGTGTTCGTGCTCCCCTGCTGCTTTTTCGCGTTCAACGGCCACTACACGGACTCCATGGAGCTCTTCCTGCCCCGCGGGGCTTCCGTGACGCGGGCGTACGTCAGCATGGCGGACCAGTTTGGTCTCGGGTCGATCTATCCGACGACGGCGCTCATCGTCCTGCGGGACGTCTCGCCCTGGGGGAGTGTTGACCACCCGGAGTTTTACAAGGGGGCGGCGAAGTTCGCGTATGCGTTGATCCAAAACGTGGAATACATGGACAACTCGAGTGTGGCGAGCACGGTCTTCGCGGACGGCAGGCCGGTGCCTTATGCGGTGGTTCTAGCCTGCCGCGCGCTGATGGTCGACCCGGCTGCTTGCGCCGGCAGCAACGAGAGCGCCGCGTGCCGCGACTGCTTCGGAGTTCTCTTCGCGGAGAAAATGTTCACTTCGGCGGACCGGCGGGCGGTTCTGCTCAACCTGTCGCCCAAGGTGGACCCGCTCGGCGAAAAAGGAGCGGCCATGCGCCGGTCGATGCTCGACGTGGCGGACAGGCACGCGGACGCGCTGAACTCGGACATATACTACACCGGATACAACCCAATCACGTGGGACACGATGTGGTTCATCCTCGACCTGCTGCCGATGATGATCGTGGTGGAGGGAACGGTGGTGTTCGTGATCCTCGCGGTGGTCTTCCGAAGCATCGTCATTCCCCTCCGCTCCGTCGCCACGATCATGATCACGATTTCGTGGACCTTCGGGCTGTCGGATTTGGTGTACGAGCACGACCTCCTCGGGTGGACGCACGTCCACGCCTTCGCCAGCGTCGGCGCCATCGTGTGGACCAACGTGATCGTCCTGTTTTCGATGATCGTCGGCATCGGCCTCGACTACGACATCTTCCTCCTCACGCGGGTCAAAGAGTTCTACCAAGAGTCCCTCGTCGAAGACCCGCTGGTTCAGGAGCCGGAGCGGACGCTAGTCGCGGTGCATAAAGGCCTGCGGGACACGGGGCACGTCATCACGGCCGCGGGGCTCATCATGGCGATGGCCTTCTCCGGCCTCTTCTTCTCGGACATCCCGACGGTGAACCAAATGGGGTTCTACCTCGTTTTCTCGGTTCTCTTCGACACGCTCGTCGTGCGGTCGCTGCTGGTCCCGGCGGTGATGTCCCTGCTCGGGAAATGGAACTGGTGGCCGCGGGCAGAGCTTTCCGCGTGCTTTTCCTCCAACGGTTACACGGCGCTGACCTCCATGGAAGGCATCCGCCGATGAGGAGTGCAAAGCGAGTAAAACGCTGGCGCAGCGTGTTTGTGGAGGACATTAGCCGCAAAACGACCTCTTTTTCACTCAAAATACCCGTCTGGGGGGGGGGGACTTACGGATATAAGCTTCCGGTGGTCAAGGTCACACAGGGGGACGGATGGGCCGCGGGGCTCATCATGGCAATGGCGTTCTCCGGCCGCTTCTTTTTGGACGGGGTTATACCTCGTGTTCTTGGTCCTCTTCGACACGCTCGTCGTGCGGTCGCTGCTGGTCCAGCGGTGATGTCACTCGTCGAAAGGTGGAACTGGTGGCCGCGGGCAGAGCTTTCCGCGTGCTTTTCCTCCAACGGTTACACGGCGCTGACCTCCATGGAAGGCATCCGCTGATAGCCAGCGAGGAGTGAAAAGCGAGAAAAACGCTGGCGCAGCGTGTTTCGGAGGAGATTAGCCGCAAAACGACCATTCTTCACTCAAAATACCCGTCTGGGGGGGGGGGGGGGGCACATACGGATATATTCTTGCCGGTGGTCACACAGGGGGAAGAATTGGACGGGGTCTCTCTCCGCCCACCCCGAATCACCTGGTTCTTGGATAAATTGGCGGCTGCGGTGCATACCTAGTCACAGTACCAGCCTGCCACGGGATCCCAGACATGCTCTGTGCAACACTCGGCGGGCTTTCCCGGTGCGTTCGGTGTTCCAAGCTGCTTTTTCCGAAAAATAAAGTTGCAACAACAACAAAAAAAAACGGATATTTCAAACAACTCCCGCCGGTAGAGAAAAGCCTGGAGGGGTCAACCGCCTTCGGGTTGCTAGTTTTTCGACACTTGCTTGCCGTTGTGGGAAAAATGAAAACAATGTAAGGTATTCACTCGAGTAGGTTACTGGCATCCGCTGAATCGTTTCTCCCCGTGACGTAAAGTATCCATCGATTAAAAATACACAAAAGAATAGAATGGTCCAAGTAATTCAACTGCAACGTGCGCGGTGTGCTCCAGCACCGGGTGGGGAGTTAACCTGTGCGGTCCATTTTTGCGGGGTGTGGCCAGTGGTTTTCCGCTTAGCCAACAAAATGAAATTGGTTGGCTAAAGAGTTTCAAAGTTCACTAAAAGAGGTCAAGAAATTTTCTCTCGACCGATCTTTTTGCATGGCGTTAGACTCTCCCTAACTTAACGAGAGTCGGCTTAACGAGGGTCGGCAGGTTGTGGCTTCCGGCTTCGATGGAATTCCTTCAAACCTGTTTTGTTCATCTAACGGGAGTGAGGATAGTACGCTGCCATCGATCTGTTTTTGTTCTTGACAAATTGCAATTGTTAGACGCCAAAAGGTTTATTAGCCAACCCCATTTCGTGGAAAAAATGTTTTCGGGCGAAAAAATATTTTTTAGCCACACAGGAAAAACACTGGGTGTGGCACACCCGCGAATCCAGTGTGAAATCCGGTGTGACACCCCCGCGAATCGACTGTGAATTCAGTGTGATCACCTGTTTTTGCGGGTGTCACACCGGAGTTCACACTGGATTTGCGGGTGTCACACCGGTTTTCACACGGCCAAGGCAAGCAGTACCTTTGCTGTAGGTGAAAGCCCCTCACTTTGTAACTGGCGTCCGAGCTGTGCCCTCACCCTTTTCGGGCGTAAAGATCCTGTAAGAACTGCCCGACACGAACGGAGAGGCGGTGTAGGGACAGAAGGAATCTCATTGGTCCATTCATGCGCGTCTTTAATTAGAAGACGAGGCATTTGGCTACCTTAAGAGAGTCATAGTTACTCCCGTCGTTTACCCGCGCTTGACCTGATCTCTCAGCGTTGACATTCAGGGCACTGGATTTGCGGGTGTGGCACACTGGATTTGCGGGTGTGGCACACTGGATTTGCGGGTGTGGCACACTGGATTTGCGGGTGTGGCACACTGGATCTGCGGGTGTGGACACTGGATCTGCGGGTGTGGCACACTGGATTTGCGGGTGTGGCACACTGGATTTGCGAGTGTGGCACACTGGATTTGCGGGTGTGGCACACTGGATTTGCGGGTGTGGCACACTGGATTTGCGGGTGTGGCACACTGGATCTGCGGGTGTGGACACTGGATCTGCGGGTGTGGCACACTGGATTTGCGGGTGTGGCACACTGGATTTGCGAGTGTGGCACACTGGATTTGCGGGTGTGGCACACTGGATTTGCGGGTGCACCCACACCCGACCGCACAGTTAATTCCCCCACGGCTTACGCAGCTCTTTTGTCTTGAAGCTAAATACCTGCTGAAAATCAGTACGTAGGGTCAGGCAAAAAAGAAATAGAGCACAGTGGGCTCCCCTGCCAGTGTTGCATGTCGTTGCCTCTTCCTCCTCTCCGGCCTCAACTCTCCAGTGTCGCGGTGGTAAGCAACAGCAGGATCTGCCGACCGGAATCCCCGGTGTGATTGATTCCCAGATGAATCTGCAGAAAAGATAGTACATGCTGATAGCGTACTGATTCATTGCATGTGTACAGAAAGAAACTAAGAAAATTAACGTGCTGAAATCAGTACGTTCAGCATGCTGAACGTTAAGGTGGGGAGCGGCGGTGAAATGGTGCAGAGTACGACACACAGACCACAATCAACCACGTGAGACGCACGGCCGCTGACGTCCTGGGAAGGCATCTTTTCTTTCCCATATACGAAATGTAACCATCAAACACGAAGCAGTCTAACTAACCAGCTGCCGGGAGGAGGGAGAAGGGAAGGGTCGGCATGTTTACAGCGTGCACCCATAGTTAATGACGTGAGACACCTGGTACCAACGTCCATCAATCAAAGCTGAGTCGCGATCGCGTCTTTGGTGTTTTCCTGTACATGAACCATGAAGCACCTGCTTAGTAGGAAATACTTGAGGAGGCCGCCAGTGCAAATGCCTGCCACCCACACGAAATACACACGGTGAGGTCCAGCCTCAGAAGCTGGAGTTACAGAGGGTGTGCCCGAGTCACACCCGAAAAGCGGGTCTGACTCCCGCTTTTTTAACTCCAGCTTCTGAGGCTGGACTCCACCCGTGCATGTGGCATTTTGGGTAGTGTGCCGAGGGCGGCATTCAACAAGAAAAGACCAAATTCCGAGTTGGATTGTTACCACCCTCGCCCCTCTGACTCCCGTCAAAAACGATGGCCACCTGGAGATGTCAAACCCCCGGTATCTCCAGCCAACTTTCACTCCTAGTCTGCACTGGGCGGCCCCTCGAGTAGTACATTTCACGACGGAATCGCGCTTGGCTGACTGCGCGTATCTACGTATCTCTGCCCCGCAAAAATACTCGGGGGACTGCCTTGTTCTCAATTCGAAGGAGGCTAGAGGGGGAGAAAACAATACAACTACGAAGTGGGTCTTTTTTGTTGAACGCTTACGCCCGCAACTAAACCCAGATTTACCTGCGTTTCGTGTTGGCTACAGCATATTTACCTCCTTTGATCTATCCCAACTGGCAGTCTCCTCAAGCATTTCCTACAAAGCAGGTGCTTATACGAAAAAAAAGTTCTTTAGTGCGTCGTAGACACAAACGAATCTACCTATGCAATAATACCCGGAAACTCTGAACCCCCGGAGTTTCGAGCGAATCCTGACTCCGACCGTCCAAACACCTAAACAAAGAAGAACGCACTTTCCTTTCCCGGAGGCGGCTTTTTTTTTACACTTCGACACAAGGTCAATCAAAGCACAAAGTCTCCCCTTTTTCAATGATCTGAGAACTTAATTCGTTTTGTACTGGATTTGAGAATTTCCAGCTAACAATGGGAGTTCTCTCCCCTTTGACCCCGAAACTGTAACCGAACCGACATACCGAAGACTGTGTGGATGCGATCATTCAAATGATTGATTGGGCAAAGGATGTGCGAAAGAGACACACACCCATTATCCCGAAGAACATTTCCAGGGGCACCGTTGCACATGAAAACCGGCTTCTTTTGTTTGCCTTCCAACCATGACGACATGCAACTTGGCAGATGCAGATGCAGGTTACGCTTACATATACTCCACGGGTACCTAGTGTGCCCGGAGAGCCTTTTCTGTGGCGAGCAACGAACAGACTAACCTCCCTGCTTTTTCAATTTTTTTACATAAGCGCCAGCTTGAAAGGAAATGCTCGACGATGCTGCCCGACAAAGAACAGAAGGGATCCCAAGTGCTGTAACTACCGAACCACGTGTTGAACGGACGTGAGGTCATGCGGGTCTACCCCTACACGACAAATCACACAAACACAACAGGTCAAAAAATCCTGAGTGAGAAAACAACACACGGTGGTGTAAGCGAACAGGGCAAAAAATCCTGAGTGAGAAAACAACACACGGTGGTGTGTGTTTGTATTGTATTTGCCCCTTACCTCTATATTTCCCCCCTTCCATTCGGAGTCGAAGCAGCTACGTCGAGTATTTTTTTTACTTCTATTCGCGACACCTTGCTACGTTATTGTAAATTGTAGCACCCGACGTATTGCAATACGATATAGTTACGGATATTCAACCTGCGCAAACCAGAAGCAGCACCACAAATTCACGAAAAGAGACGGTCAGACGGTACGGGGGTATGGGAAGTCGAGAAGCACGCCTATGGCTCCGTTCTCAGCTGTTCTGCCATTTCTGGCGTCCTGGGGGGAGTACAATGAGGGCAAACGGCGGAGCCTGCGTTTGTCACTTTTTTGTGTTAGCCACATGCAACGTGAGGAACCTGAACCGCCCAAGTAGGACCTTCTGATCATGATCATTTTGCCAATCTGCCACGTCCAGGATTTGGGTTCAGGGTATTGCGGTCAACCGAAACCTCTAGTTTCCCTTTCTACTTTCTCCTACTCTCGCGGTGTACGGTTTTTACCCCGGATTCCGGCTTGGCGTGCAAGAAGGCGCTCAAGCAAGCTTGCTAGGTGTGCATGTGTTTGTCTGCAACCTTCCGGCACCCTCTTAGCATACCATCATGCATTAGTCGTTGATCGTTTGAGGCTATTGCATGACGCGTTGTTGCCCTTCGGTGACCCGTCGTCCAACGAAGAATTGTTGAGCTTCCAACTCATTGAGCGAGAAACGGACTGTTGAATTCTTCGCCTTTTACGACGACGCCGGGGGCGGGAGAGGGGAAGGGGGAATCTTGCAAGGTGTGCTCCAGCAGAGGGTGGGGTAGTTATAACTAGGCGGCCCATTTTGTGGGTGTCACACTGGATTTCACCAATCTGCCCTCTAGACCACGTCCAGGATTTGGGTTCAGGGTAGTGTGGTCAACCGAAACCTCTAGTTTCCCTTTCTACTTTCTCCTACTCTCGCGGTGTACGGTTTTTACCCCGGATTCCGGCTTGGCGTGCAAGAAGGCGCTCAAGCAAGCTTGGTAGGTGTGCATGTGTTTGTATGCAACCTTCCGACACCCTCTTCGCATACCATCAACTAAACCCAGAGAGCGGGGATCTATGCTCAGAAGAAGGCTCTTAGGATGGATTGCCTATTCCGGCTTCAGAATGAGAGAATAGGCCGCATACACTTCGCCAGATTGTATCTGTCCAAACCCTACTGGTCTGCCTGCGCCTTGTGTTCGCTGACGTAAAGTCTGCGGGATACTTCTTGGTGCGATGACTGCAAGAAAGAACGAAGAGAAATCAAACCGTCCAGGGTAAACCTATGCGTAGGGGCAAGATGAAAATACCCGTCCAGGAGACTTACCGAAATAAGCTTGTCTGGACGGGTCACAGGAAAGGAGTGCGGGTTCTTCCCGTCCAACGACACCCCCTGGTTCTTGGGTGGCTTGACGACTGCGCAGCAGCATTCCCGCAGTGTCACTGTGTAAATTTGCGGGTGTCACACCGGATTTCACTCTGGGAATTCTGCTTACGGGTCTGCCTGCGCCTTGTGTTCGCTGACGTAAAGTCTGCGGGATACTTGGTGCGATGACTGCTAGAAAGAACGAAGAGAAATCAAACCGTCCAGGGTAAACCTATGCGTAGGGGCAAGATGAAAATACCCGTCCAGGGGACTTACAAAAATACGCTTGTCTGGACAAGGTCACAGGGGGAAGGGAGGGCGGGTTTTCTTCCCGTCCAACGACACCCCCCCCCCAACCACCTGGTTCTTGGGTGGCTTGACGACTGCGCAGCAGCATTCCCGCAGTGACACTGTGTAAATTTGCGGGTGTCACACTCACACTGGATTTGCGGGTGTCACACCGGAGTTCACACTGGATTTGCTTTTTGCGAACACACTCTGTCGCGGAACTCTTCACTGCATGGACAGTCAGTGAGCCCGATGCACCCGAGATTGAGCAGGTGCCGAACATCCCGTATACGCGGGAAAGGATGGAAGAGGAGGAAGGCCTGATCAATGGAAGACCGGCGTTAACACGGCAGCCAAATCGTCGACGAGCTTTGGCGCAGAAAGTGCCCAAAAAGGGCCCTACCACCGTAAAAGGATCCAAAAATGACCCAATCACCACCTCACCCCACAAAAAGGAAGAGTCAGTTCCAATGACACTGCGTGACAGGGATTGGCATGTTAGCGTCTAGTCAGCCTCTATGACCGCCTCGGAACCTTCTTCCAAAGAAGAAGCGTACGTAAGTGCAAAGGTTTTCGCCCGTCGCAGATGAGCGGTCCACGTAAGCTCATCCTTCCGTTCTAGAGAGTTGATCCCGATAACAAAACCTTTACCTTCGTGTCAGAGCTAACGCTCCGTCTTCGGTCTACATGTTGGTCCACATGTGGACACTCAAGGTTCGAGGAAAAAAAACCTTTCCCCCTATGTGCGGCAGACAAAAAATAATAGTGTCCCTACTGGCTGTGCAGCCTTGGCGCCTTGTGGGCCTAGACTCCCCTGCATGTGGACCAACCTGTGGCAAGCACGTGTGGGGGAAAGAATATATCAAAATCCACGTGTGGTACCTGTGGATCCACACGTGGAAGCACACGTGGGGGAAAATTTTCCAAAACAAATTAACGTGTGGAAATCCACACGTTCCACACGTGGAGCGTAAGCCCTGATCGGGATGGAAGCGCTACACGTACGCCATACGCACTCGGGTCGACCACCGATGTTGCTGAACAAAACAGCATGCTTGGAACAACCAGGGACGTCGATCCTCGTGACACGTTGTCGGTCTCATCTCGAGAGAAATACTCAAAACGAAGTTCTCAACGGTTCTCTTCTTCGAGTTCTGTCCATGGTTGTCATCATCAAAAAAGTGACGGTTGGCAGCGTACTGTGGAAGAAAAGAAAGAAGAAAAAGAAAAAGGCCGCTCCTGGTGCGGGAACGTGACGGTCAACCACAGCTTGCAAAGCTTGAGTCGGAGGCAGCACAGTGCCATAACCCCGTCCGCTCCCTGTGGCTGACCGTCTCGATGAGCTTGTGTTCAGCGCAAGCGCCAAGCCCCAAGGTGCGCCACGCCTTGATGCTTTAGTTTGGGAAATCGGAAGCCACTTGACCCGTAGGCCCGTGGCTCTGCAGTACCGCCGAACACGTGAAGCTTGGCTCCCGTGTAGCAGGCTTTCCCTGATACCAATTACGCTGTCGCGTACTGTGGAAATTAGGAAATTACCACAACAGGTGATAACACGTACGCGCAATCAACCCTCGTTGCGCGATTAGTAGGGTACTGCCGGGGCCGTACGTGCTCCTCAGGCAGAGGTGAAGTGAGTAGATAGATTAGCTGCTTTTTGTAAACAGCGAATGATGCCATGCAAGTTACCACCGACGGTGCTGTGCACGAAAGGGGACTTAGGGGACTTCACAAGGTTTCACAACGGAACGACACATCACCCGAAACGAGCGGCACCCTCTCACTTTTCTCAACCCCCTCCATACCCAAGCCTCTACGGTCTACCGGTGACTTTAAAATACCGGCCTTCTAATCCACAAAGAACGCATATTACAGACCGATGCGAGCTGCGTGGCAACCCCTGCTCAACATGCATGCGCGTGAGGGGCCCAAGGCTAAATTCAAAGCGAATTTCTTCTTGGTGTCGGTCGCAACACATACAAACATGGCTAGACGTAGTTAAAGTGTATAAGCATACCTACTACCCTCATACCACCCGCCTCACAGCCTCAATGGTCAACCGGAGACCCTAAAACACCGAACCTCTAAACCACAATAAACGCTAGAACGCTAGAAAACGAGAGGGCACCCTGCGTTCGCCTCGTGGACGATAAACTATGGAAACATAAGAAACAGAAACTGAAGCGAAATCTAAGAGAATTTATGAATTTTTCCTTGTATCCCGCCACTTCAAAGTTCCCTTCATATCCCAATGGGATAACAATTTTTTCGTTCCCTGATCTCCCAATGAAATTGCCTTGCCCAAGGCAATCCCATTGGGATGCAAGGGAACGGAATTTCAAGTGTACCAACAGAGAAAATAGAGACGGTTGGCAGCGCATCGTGTTGCAACTATCAAACAGACGCTACACACGTGCGCGCGAACAAGGCAATGCATTGAACTCAAACCCACGCTGGCAGCGTGTTTGGTAGAAGATTGGCCTAACAATCATGTGTCGTCACAAACAGGCCTCCCGAGCACGTTCAAGCTAACACCGCGCCTGTTCTTTATTTTTGCTCGCAGCCCGTGAAGTAATAGTCGAAAGATGGTTCTTACACGGCGGATGTCCGTGAAGAGATGATCAAGGACAGTTTCCCCGAAAGCTGAAGAATGACTTAAATTGTCACAGGATCAGTCTAGGCTTGACACGATCCAATCTCTGGCATCGGAGAGTATCAAGTTCATCAGATTCGTCAGTTCATCAGCGCTCGACCAAATACCAGACTCTCCTGCACGGTGGTGTCCAGCCTCAGAAGCTGGACTTGAAGTTGGAGTCCAAAAAGCGGGGGTCAGACTCGCTGTCTGGACGGTGTGATTTACACGCGTTTTGATTGTAGCACACACCCGCTTTTCGGTTTGACTCGGGCACACCCTCTTTAACTCCAGCTTTTGACGCTGGACCTCACCGTGTCTCTTCGGACACGGTCATAGGAGCCTTCTCCCAGAGCCTAATTTGCCTTTGCACTCGTGGCCCTTGGGTGGTCTTGGCTGCGACGAGCTACAAACAGCGCACGGAAAACTAGACGTCGCACCGCTGCTGACACTCTTGCTCCGCGCTGATGACGGGCATCGAGGGCCAAATCGCGGTGCAGCAGGACCAGTGCGGTTGTTGAGAACATCCCACATTCCAAGCATGTTCTTCGCAATCCCTTTCCCGCCCTTTAACTGAGAAACCTTCGGCTTCTCAAATGCAAGCAACACTTACTGAAAGAGGCGTTCTCATCTCTAAACCACTACGGGTGGCGGGGGGGGAGACGGTATTTCATGCTGGACACTCCAATTTTGCACCGATTATTGCACTTGTGCAGTCGCAGGCTCGACACCTAGCACCAGAGCCACAGCCCCATCACGACCTGAAACCCGTATGCCACACGCCGACACACTGCAGTGTGCGCTTCTGTTCTAGTATTAGGTCCCACCCAGGGTGTCCGCCTCGTGCGCGTCACTTTATTCGGTTCGAAGAAAAGAGAAGCGCTGCTGAGCCATTTCACCCCTTGCCCGATTGAACGTTGTCGAGCCTTGTAGTTTGGATGCGAAGAATCTGTGCCGAGAACTGGCATCGCCGGCGGCGCGGAAATGTCTTCGAAAGTGATGTGTCAGGCTTCCGCCTCTTCAGCTCGTCTTGATCGTCGCGTTCCGGCCCTTGGTGTATCGCTTCTCCTTCGACTACTCGTCCAGCTTCATCGGTTGAGCGTCGACAGCTGATTCTTACGGCGGGCGATCCCGAGATCGTATTTCGCAGAATGTCATCGAGTGTAATCGAGTGTAATCATTTGGGTTAGTTTGGGCGCGGTTATCTCTTCGCACGTGATGTGTCATGCTTTCGCCTCTTTAGCTTGTTTTGATTGTCGCGCTCAGGCGCGCTTAGTGCCTCGCTTCTCCTTCGATTGCTCGCCCAGGTTCATCGGTTGCGCGTGATTTCGAGTGTAGTCAGGGAGGGTAGGTGAATTAGCTCAGCTGCAGACTAAAATCTTCGGAGGCGCCTCCGGCAGAAGGACATTTTAAACCGAGAACGTGTCAGTTAGACTTTGGCGGTCAATGTCCGGCATGGGGAGGGGGGTTCTCCGCCATGCCGGCAAGTGTCCCCCAAAGTCTAACTGAACGCAAAAAAGCGGGTCTTTTAGTTGTCGAAAAGTTCACAACCCTCCCCGACCCGGCTGTAGCTGGTTCCAGGGCATCGTACTTTCGTAATTTGCAACCGGCCTTCTCGAACTTTTTTCCTCCAAAAGTACAGAATATGCCCACTTTTGACCAATAACATAGAACGGAAGTGCTCGTTGTCACACCTACGGGCTTGCAGGTTTGCGTGTGGTTGGCGACATGGCCGGATGCAAGCGGAGGGAGACAGCAGGACGAAGTCGTGCCAAAGGTTGCGCAGAAGATGCATCCAGCCGACGGACGCGAGGTCGTTCACCATACTTGGCCCCCCCCTAACACGTGACCTGACAAGTGAATGTTTCACACGGTGCACTTGTTATGTAACAAATGACCACTTGTTCCGTCACTTGTTAAAAATTGTTAAGTCGTGTACGCTAGCCAGTCGGTCCCTTTTACCTGGAACCGCATCGGCTTGCCTGCTGCCTCACAGCCTATCTATCAGCAGTCTATCAGCAGGGGTGCACCGGCTCGTACCGGTGTATGCTTGCACAGTGTAGTAAGACCATAAAACAAGGTCTCCCTTAGGGCCCAAGTATGCATCACGATTCTCAAAGCGTTCCAGGCGGCGGACAGCAGCTGCGTGTCGCGTACCGGGTCTGGACCCGCGGCTTCGCCAACAACAACAACAACAACCAATCGACGAAGTCAGCCCCAACCCGGGCTGCTGTTTCTGTCCCTGGAGGGTCGCCTCAATCAAGCAATCGTAGTGGCCCTGTCTTCGGTTCTAGATGCGCAGTGGCACGAAACTCTTGCCCAGCAAAGATAAAACAGCCTCGAGTGTGCTCGCAGGCACCTGAGGCCAATGAGCGTGCGGCATAAAAGCAGCCGGGAGCTGGTACCCCAGGTTCACTACCTTCCCATGCAGATGCCGGGATCAAAGCAAAACCTTGTGCACGAGCTTCAGTGACCGTGAAACCAAGACAAGGAAACAGGACTTGAGAGAGAAATGTTTCGCTCTTGTTCCACAGGGCAGCCACCAACGCGTGTCCTCGGAGAAAAGAGAAGAACAAGTTCGCACCGAGCTAGAACAGAGCATCTGTTCGGTTTCGGAAGTGGGCGAGATCAGGCTAGCTTGCGTTTAACCGTGATTTTTTCGGAAGACACCCAGACGTCGATGATCGTCGGCAACACAAAGTAACAGATAGAAAGGAACAAGAAAAAGAAAACGCTAACCCAAACAACTTCCGCCGGTAGAGAGAAAACCTGCCTAAAGAAAAGCAACTACCTTCGGGTGGACTGGTCTGACACTCGCTGTCGTCGGGAAGGGGGAAAAAGCCATCGCAATCCTATCTGCTCTGCCCCCCCCCCGCCGTTGGGCATCGCCGTTGTTTCCTTGTTGAGCTTTCGGCCGTTCCTTTCTACGGTTGTTCGATCGGACAGAGCCGCTAGCACTGGATGGATTGTGGCTGAACGCCTCCAAGCCAGAACTGTGGGATGAACTTGCTGCTACATGGGCAGACGTCCCCTGGTGCGAAGTCCAGAGGAATGCGTGAGTTACTCAGGGCTCATCGGATTTATTGGGTAGCTCCGTGACTAGCTTCGGCGAACGGCAACTTCCAAGTTCAGACCCGTGTCTCCAACCGGGTCTATACGAGTCCGATTGGACCGGCGGGCGTAACGCACTGAGGAGTCTCGTTGTTCCGAGGGTTTGAGCCTTACCGGCTCCTGCGGTTATCTCTGTTCTGCAGCGGGAGGCCGGGTCGAAGAGAAGAACCCAGCGTCGGAGCGCCCGTGTCTCCAACCGGGTCTACACGAGTCCGATTGGACCGGCGGGCGTAACGCACTGAGGAGTCTCGTTGTTCCGAGGGTTTGAGCCTTACCGGCTCCTGCGGTTATCTTTGTTCTGCAGCGGGAGGCCGGGTCGAAGAGAAGAACCCAGCGTCGGAGCGCCCGTGTCTCCAACCGGGTCTACACGAGTCCGATTGGACCGGCGGGCGTAACGCACTGAGGAGTCTCGTTGTTCCGAGGGTTTGAGCCTTACCGGCTCCTGCGGTTATCTCTGTTCTGCAGCGGGAGGCCGGGTCGAAGAGAAGAACCCAGCGTCGGAGCGCCCGTGTCTCCAACCGGGTCTACACGAGTCCGATTGGACCGGCGGGCGTAACGCACTGAGGAGCTTCGTTGTTCCGAGGGTGGGAGCCTTACCGACTCCTATGGTTATCTCTCTTCTGCAGCGGGAGGCCGGGTTGAAGGGAAGAACTCAGCGTCGGAGCGCCCGTGTCTCCAACCGGGTCTACACGAGTCCGATTGGCCCGGCGGGCGTAACGCACTGACGAGCATCGATTTGTGTCACATCTCAAAAAAGCAAACGGCGACCACTTTCGACCATTCTTTGGTCTCTCACCCGCGAATATGGCACCCGCGAACCTTCTTGAATTGGCTACCCCTGCAGTGGTAGTTCGTCCTTAAGTCAAGATATTCAAAGACGGAAGATGGGCTCGTGCGGGTCGAGAAGCAAACCGGTCCAACAGCGGCCGGTGGGCGACGATCACACCATCTGCCGGAAACACCGCAAGACGATGCTGATGCTCGAGGCCGCGAGGAGCGGGCTCGGGTGGACGGCGGAAGACAGCGAGTTGGCGGAGTCCCTGCGGCGGATAGCCCAAGCGCAGCGGCGGGAAGCCGCCGCGTGGGACAGGGGACTGGAAGGAGACGCTACGGGTATATCAAGGTCTATCAGGCGAGGGGGGACGGCGTAGTTAGTACAATACTATTAGTAAGATGACCAGTCAAAACACTGTTTTTCCAATGACTAGTGCACCGTGTGAGTGCGAAAAGCCGGGCCCCTCCGCAGTTTACAGCAGAATCTTTCATTCCACGATTCTGTAAGGATCGTCAACAGAAATCGGTCTTTTAACAACCACAGGCGGGGGTTGGGGTTGGGGACCCCACATGGGCTCGTGCGGGTCGAAAGGCAAACCGTTCAAACAGCGGACGATGGGCGACGGTGACCGACGACGCGTGGCTGCTGATCCGCGAGGAGCGAGCGCGGGCGGGCGGCGGAAGACAGCGAGTTGGCGGAGTCCCTGCGGTGAATAGCCCAAGCGCAGCGGCGGGAAGCCGCCGCGTGGGACAGGGCAGAGGCAGACCGGCGGGACTGGGAGGAGACGCTACGGGTATATCAAGGTCTATCAGGCGAGGGGGGACGGCGTAGGTAACCCGTGGTTAGTACAATACTATTAGTAAGATGACCAGTCAAAACACTGTTTTTCCAATGACTAGTGCACCGTGTGAGCGCGGAAAGCCGGGCCCCTCCGCAGTTTACAGCGAATTTTTTCATTCCACGATTCTGTAAGGATCGTCAACAGAAATCGGTCTTTTAACAATCACAGGCGGGGGTTGGGGTTGGGGACCCCACATGGGCTCGTGCGGGTCGAAAGACAAACCGTTCAAACAGCGGACGATGGGCGACGGTGACCGGCTGCCGGAAACGCCGGGAGACGACGCGTGGCTGCTTATGCTTGAGGCCGCGAGGAGCGAGCGGGCGGCGGAAGACAGCGAGTTGGCGGAGTCCCTGCGGCGGATAGCCGAATCAGAGCGGCGGGAAGCCGTCGACCGGCGCGCGGCGGAAGCCGCCGCGAGGGACCGTGCGGAGTGGGAGGAAACCCTACGGCTGGTGGAAGAGGCACAGGCGGCCGAGAACCTTCGGTTGGTTAGTCGACTGGATCCGCCTAGCCCGGGCCACAGAGAAGAAGCACGGGGAACCTACGGACGACAGACAGACTCGTATTCAACCTGGACACGAGAAGCGGCAGAGAGGGAACGAAGAGAAGCTGCGGACCTACGAGCCGCGCAGGAGCTGGCAGAAGAAGACCGGCGAGAAGCTGCCGAGCAGGCTGCTCGGAGAGAAGCCGCCGACAGCAAGACCGCCCGCGAGATGGCGGAGCGGGAACGCAGCGAAGAAGAGGAGCGCTCGCTCAACGCCACCCTGCAGCTGCTGGCCGAGGAATGGGACGCGGAGGAGCAGACCCGGCGAGCGGAGGAAGCAGCCGTCAGAGCAGAGGAAGAGGCTCAGAGAGCAGCGGAGGCGGAAAGACTGAAGGCCGCCGAAGAAGAAGCTGCGGCCCAAGCGCAAAGAGAAGCCGACGCGCAAAGGGAATGCGTCATCTGCTTCGACGTGATGGTCCCCGACGCGTCCACCTTCCTGCCCTGCGCCCACGGGTTCCACACCAGTTGCATCCGAGAGTGGCTAACGCGTGAAGATGTGACCGAGTTTTGGTGTCCAACCTGCCACCAGCCCGTGCCACAAGAGTTCCGGGAAAACGTGTGATGCTCCGACGCACGCCGCACGACAGACACTCTCTCTCGTCTAGCCGCGAGATGGGGGGCGGAACGAGAAACGAAGCGACGCAGAAGAGCGATCGCTCAACGCTACCCTGCGGCTGTTGTCCGACGAGAGGGAGGGAGTCGGAGCAGGAACAGGTGCAGCAGTTCGCCGAGCAGAGGAAGAGGCTCAGAGAGCAGCGGAGACTCAAAGACAGATGGCCGCCGAAGAAGAAGCTGCGGCCGAAGCGCAAAAGAGAAGCCGACGCGCAAAGGGAATGCGTCATCTGTTTCGACGTGATGGTCCCCGACGAGCCACCTTCCTGCCCTGCGCCCACGGGTTCCACACCGGTTGCAACCGAGAGTGGCTGACGCGCGAAGATGTGAGCGAGGTTTGGTGACAAGAGTTCCGGGAAAACGTGTGATGCTCCGACGCACGCCGCACGGATAGACAGACTCGTCAAGCCGCCGACCGGAAAACCCCCGCGGGATGGTGGAACGAGAACGAAGCGAAGCAGAGGAGCGATCGCTCAAGGTGTGCATAGGACCCAATGCGCCGGGTCCAGGAGGTTGGTCTCAGGGATTTCGGCGGTCAAGCGCATGAGATTTTTGACATGACGACTGATCGGTCTTGTGACAAACGAACAAGTAACCCCAATAAACCACAACCCACGCACTTCTTTTTCTCTCCCACACACTCGCGACGACGTGCGCCTGCTCGGTTCTTCATTCTCCGCACAAGAATAACGCTAAGAAATAGCTCCTCGCGCCTTATTCCTTGCACTTCTATCTGCGTTTCTTCTCAGAGAGCTTCTCTCATACCAGCTCGTTTTTGTGTCGCCGTCGTGAACTGAGCCAATTCTGTTTTACCAAACATGCAAGCTCGAAGAAGATTTCGATGAAGGTGACATCTGGAGATTTAAAATTGTTTTCCCGGATGCTCAAGTTCAGGGCTTACGCTCCGTTTTCGGTCTCAGAGAAAATACGTGTGGTCCACGTGTGGGCGCTTAAAGGTTCGAGGGTCAAAAAAACCTTTCCCCTCATGTGCGACGGCAAAAGAAATAGCGTCGCTACTGGACTTGCCGACACCTGGGCTGTGCGGCCTTGACCGCTAGTGGGCCTAGACTCCCCTGCATGTGGACCAATAAATCAAAATCCACATGTGGTACCTGTGGATCCACACGTGGGGGAACAAAATCCAAAAAGAATTATAACGTGTGGAAATCCACACGTTCCACACGTGGAGCGTAAGCCCTGCTGCTCAACCTAAGTCCACTAAAAGGTCCTGCACTTTGGAATATACTTCAATGGGAACGTGTCAGTTAGACTGGCGGACAATGTCCGGCATGGGGAGGGGGGGCGTTCTCGGACCATCTTTTTTATGGTTTGCCGTGCCGCCATGTGTCCGCCACCGGGATAAAAAAGAGGGGGGAGGGGGGGGTTCTCCGCTATATATGCCGGCAAGAGTCTAGCTGACACGTTCCCAATCCCACAAGTTTCCCAAGGGGTTTCCGTACCATGATCATCTGGGCCGGCAAGGGCAGCTGTATTGCGGAATGGAAAAAAAACAGAACGCCCCCACCCCTGCCTTCCCGTCTATTTCTCTCCTGTCTCTTTTTATTTGCCCCTCCCATCCCCACCCGAATTCTTTTTCAATTCGCTCCTTCGCTTGCTCACTTTTTATTAGTTCTCAGGTACGGTTCTAGTTTTTTTGTATAAGCACCTGCTTTGTAGGAAATGCTTGAGGAGACTGCCAGCTGCAAAAGATCAAAGGAGGTAAATGTGCTGTAGCCCACACGAAACACAGGTGAATCTGGGTTTAGTGGCGGGCGTAAGCGCTCAATGACAGCAATTAAGGTGTTGATTAGTATGACGAAACCGCGAAGGCGTATTTTTGAGAAGCGGGTGGTGGCACCATTTGTGTCGTCAGAAGCTCAAAACTAGCAACCTACCACTCAGGTGGCCCTGAAATGCTCCGGAAATTCAGAAAAGCTGGTCGGACGCTCGTTTGGGCTGAAATAATGGCTGCAGACTGTGAAAACAGGGCAAAATCACCTCCACGAGGCAATTCCTTAGGGAAAAACATCAGAAACCCAAACTGCAGCCACAAAAAACAGCCCGACTGGCTCCCAACGTCCGTGGCTGAAAGGACCGGTGCGGTCTTGAGCGCATCACCACTCCAAGCATTGAGTTCTGTAAAGTGCAGGTGCCATGAAGGCAGGCGAGCACTGTTCACGGGCTAGTGTTACTTTATGACGTCGTCCGTCGTGAGAGTCAACGATGATGAGGATGAGGTCAACCTGGTCATTCCCTCACCACTCCAAGCATGTTCATGCAGTCCCACTCCCCTCTCGATCTCAGGCTTTTAGCTCTTTCCGCCCGCTCTATGCTCAACGGGAAAAGTGTATCGTGCGTTAGGTGTACTGGTGTCATCTCAACGCCAGCCAGACTTCAGCACACCTCAATAAGCCGGTCTACCCCTATCTCCTGGACAACTCAATTGCCTGCGGCTGTCTATCCCTATGTGTCACGTTGCACCATAGCTTATCACGTGCGTCCCTATCTCATGGAGCTGCAGCGAAGTGGCAGGCGCAGTCGTCTGCGGTTCGTGATGCGAACGAAAAGGTAGGCACTACTACCTGCAGGCCATCACCACAGATTCTGTGCATGAACTTCAAACCGTCCACGGTATATTGCGGCATTCTCTCGTTTTAGAGATTGCTCCGTTTCGAGAGACTGCCGTTCTGCTCTGTGTTTCCAGTCTCTACGGTTGTGCCCAGCGGCGCAATCGCCAAGCCCCGAAGACTGGCGGCAAATGGTCTTTGCCCCCGAGGAAACCCATCACCAAGCAGCATTACCAGAAAGGTTCAGAGCGCCGGTGGGACGCTGCTTCAGCTTGGCGAATAGGTAGGCTGGACGCGGCCGACGACCCGTGTCCCGCAATGCGACTCTTGCTCCCATGTGTCCAGCGTCACATGCCTGCGCTTCACATGACGTGGGCGGCATAGAGAGAGTAAGACAACTCTGTGGTACCCTAAAGTCCAGAAAAACCATGGTAACGAAAGAAAACCCGAAGTACCGTCACTAAAAAGGCACAAAAAGACGCTGACGAAGAAGAAGAAGGAGAAAAAGGCGGCTCTTGGTGCAGGAACGTGACGCTCAACCACAGCTTGCAAAGCTTGAGTCGGAGGCAGCACAGTGCCACAACCCCGTCCGCTCTGCCCTGCGGCTGACCGTCTCGACGAGCTTGTGTTCAGCGCGAGCGCCAGGCCCCAGGTGCACCAAGCCTCGATGCTTTATCTGTTGGGAAATCGGTAGCCACTTGACCCGTAGGCCCGTGGCTCTGCAGTACCGCCGAACACGTGAAGCTTGGCTCCCGTGTAGCAGGCTTTCCCTGGTACCCTGTTAAAAGATGCTGAAAAAATAAATAATGTTGCCGACAACGAAAAGCAAAAGAATAAGCCAAAACTACGCACGAGAACTTCTTGTTCTTTGCCTCGTGTTGGCTTACTCCATCTGACAGACAGCTGACATGGGTATGCCAGACCGGGGGCCAGGGCCGCTTGTTAGCCACACAGCACTGCTGGTAGCAAGTGTGATGGTTTCATACCTTGTGCCTCTTGAAGAAGTATAAGAATTTCTTAGAAAGCTGCCTGTAGACTCTCAGGGTCTCCCTGTGTAGTCGGAAAAGATTCCTTGGCTCATCGAAGATAAGTCTGCTAATTCTGAAGTAGCAAGGACATGCAAACAAGACTTAAAACGCCGTGTCGCGCATCTGCTCTCATTGAACGCGTTTGTACGAATTGGGTGCAACGGCCTTTACTGACTCCTCCCCTACGATACGTCTCACCAAGCAACAACCAATCTAAACTACAACAACCTGCGACCCACCACCCGTAAGTCTTAGAACATCGAGATTATTATACAGAAATGCGGGCAAGCACTGGAGTTTCTTCCCTTATGCATGAGTTTGGCCCTCATAACTGTGGGTCATGGGTTCTGCTTGCAGAAAAAGGAGTCATTTCTGCCGGGCGCGATTTCCGGCTCACCGGCACAACCAAGCTCCATCGAAAAATGGTACCAAAAAAGTACGCCACCTCCATACCTAAAAGCGGGGGTCAACACATTATGAAGGTCCAGTTTTCACAATTTTCATAAAATTGGGGGGGGGCGGGTGACTCTATATGCATGCAGCCCCACCATGTAGCGCTGTCGACCTTAGGCAGTGCCTCTTCAATAGCCCTACTGTCGTGGATACGAACCCAAACAGTTTCTGGGGTGCCTTGACCCCGTTCTGCCCCACGTCTGGACCAGCTTGTCATATTCTGAAAAATGCCTAAATTATCAGGTCATAACTTGCACTCTAATAAATCTACTCAAAAAAAAACCTTATTTTAGGGCGGAAACAACCCGCACCACGTGAAGCACCGCAAGTGCCGCGAACCCAAGCACCACACTGCGAGAAAATACATATAAACGCGGACAACAGACCGGTACGGGCTACAAGGCAACCCCTGCTCAACTTGTAGAACGTGGGGGGCCCAAGACTACACTCCACGAAGGAATGTACTTGGTGTCGGTCACAAACAGTCCCGGACATGGCTAGCCATAACCCATAACGAAAGCGTGCACTAAAGATACAACCCGTAACCACATAGCCCTTTCTTGCTCTAAGAGAACCCATTCATGAACGGTCACACGGAGACCCTAAAACCCCGGAATTTCACGCGAACTTTAACTCTAATAAAAAGACGCACACTATTATCCTTTTCTGAAGCGAGACAGAGACCAGGGCCCGTCGCAGCGGAAGCGTACCCACAAGGCTAGCGGACGGCAGCACTGTGCACCCTTCCACTTTCCCCCGAGGTCAGAATAGCCGCAACATTTACCCACAATGTATCGCGTGATGACGTCATCTTTTCCCTTTGTTTTTTCCGATTCCTTTGGAATCCGGTGCGCAACACCTTCCTGGTGAGTGGTTCGTTACGCGCTTAACATTCCCACGATGAATCGACAAAAAACCTCGTGCCCAACACAGCCCTGGTTGGGGTTTCGTTGCACGCGTAGCATTCCGACGATGAATCGACATAATCGATGCCCCGAGACGACATCAATCGCGCCAACACGAGCTTTTTCCCACGTTCATGCGACATTTGACCCCAATTTACCTGGGTCACGGGAGAGAAGGATTTCAGCCACAGTATGTGTACTCACGCATTCCTTTAGACTGGGTTCTGGCTTAGAGGCGTTCAGACACAATCCATCCAGGCATCACGGCACTGTCCGGTCGAACAACCAGGGACTGGAAACGGGAGTTCCTCTCGTACTACCCCGTATTGCTGTCGGAATGCGCTGGCCCGATGGCTCTCTCTCCATCAGTAGGGTAAAATCAACCTGTCTCACGACGGTCTAAACCCAGCTCACGATCCCTTTAAGTGGGTGGACAATCCAACGCTTAGACCATTCTGTTCGTCAAGGCTAGCCACAATGTACTGTGGCACAAAGTGAGTATCCAGTAAACGTTGTGGCTACTCTGACCATATTGTGGGGAGGCTCTGGACAGTACTGCCGAAAGGCCTTGGTACTAAAGAGACCACGTCGGTGGCAACGACAAAGCAGCTGCACACTTGCCCTTTTTTCCGTCAAATACATTAGTCCGGTCGGAACGTTGTTGCAGTGGTTTCTCGACGTTCACCCCTTCGCCTTCAAGCGCGTCTACCGTAGTCGTCGTGGTGCGCTGCATTCGTCCTGTGGCACGAAGCCGCGTAATCGGCCACCTTTCTTGTCTAACAAATGCAATTTGTCAAGAACAAAAACAGATCGATGACAGCGTACTATCCTCACTCCCGTTAGATGAACAAAACAGGTTTGAAGGAAGTGTGCACAAACAAAGGAAGCGCCAGATCCGTTTGCTTTTGAGTATCACGATGCATGACCACAGTACAGTCGCATTTACCACAGCTGCCTTCACCACAGTTGCATGCACCACAGTTGCATTCACGGCAGTGTATCACCGGATGAGAGTTCTGCCGGTCTTCCGAGTAAGAGAGGAGACAATAAAACTGGGGCTTGCCGGTGGCGGACAGGTGAATAGGTGGGCGGACAGAACGGTAGTTGGGACAGGTGGGTGAATGGGCGAGCCGGTGGTGAGCAAGTGTACAGATGCTTAAAACCGAGCTAGGAACGCTTTCAGCGGCGGCTGTGGGCTGTGCGTAGGAGCGAGCCGCGATGATGACGTTTCGGCTGACAAATATTTCAGTACACGTTCCGATTTGATAGGCATTAACCCCTTCCGGGCGAACTACCACTGGGTGGAGGTAGTTATTTCAAGAAAGTTCGTGGGTGTCGAGTTTGCGGGTGAGAGGCCGAAGAATGATCGAAAGTGGTCGCGGGAGAGGCCCTGAACTGCTACGGCAACCCCCGCCCCTGTCCCTCCCAGGAAGCCATAGCCTGGCCCACCTGACGGTGGAGGCCCACACCCTTGACGGAATGATGTTCGAGGTAGATGTGGTAAACCCTTTGATTGACAGGCATTCCTACCAACCTTCCCATTTACAGGCATTGAAGTAGACCTCCCCCCTACGTACACAACGAAAGGAGAAGGAACTCTTCACTAAAAAAAATATAGTAAAAAAAACGGGAGTTCTCCCTACCGCCGGGCTGCGTATCTGCAACAGAAGGTACCGTCGTAGCAGAAAACACTGACCTGCTCAAAGTGATAAGCAAGTAAAGGAACAACAACCACAACAACCACACCAACACACTTAAGAAGAAGACACACACACGAATACTTTCACTCTAAACAAGCAACGTCATAAAAAAGGACACCAAATACACACGCAATTGCGGCCCATCCACCCTATTAGAAAAAAGAATTATTAGAAGAACAACCTGACCACTCAGACACACACACACATAGCACAACTCCCGAGGCTTCACAACTGTGTGCGTTCGTTGCCACGGTCTCCCCCCTCGTTTGCCTCCGCTACCGAAAGGGTACCCCAAGAGGCAGGTTTACTTACATACACACACACGCACTCTCTCTCTCTCTCTCTCACGTACCCACCGCTCACACAAGTTTTTTTTTCTTTGTCCGCCATGACTTTGACGGGATACGGTGTGAACAGCGTGAGCCCCGCGCCGAAGGTGTGGAATGGGGTGGGGCCGGTCGTGGAGCAGGTGAAGGCGAAGCTCTACGGGAAGCTGAACCCGAGTGACGAAGTGAGGAGGAATGTCGCTGAGTTGGTTAGCGGCGACGTGTTCCAAGGGAAGGTGGCGATCTCGATTGCGGGATGCACGGGGCGAGAGGCATGCCAGGTGATCACGAAGCTGGTTGCCGAAGTCATCGTGTGGGAGACCAAGGCGGCGCGGCAGCACGCCGCGCTGCAGATGATCACAGCCCTCCCTGAGGCCGCCCCCGAACCCGGAACCACCTGCACGGTCTGCCTCGAGGACTGCCCAGGCCACCCTTGCGCGATCTCCGCCGCCGCCGATGCGCAATGGTCCCGCCTGCCGTGCGGACACCACACCCACAGCCTCTGCCTGCAGGAGTGGGCCACCCGCAACCCGTCGTGCCCCGTCTGCCGTGCGCCCCTCCAGAGTGGTCCGGCGTCCGATGACGAATAAACCATCGACATCCCCCTTCAACTCTTCAACGGCTGACACCATCTGCGCAACTTAACCGTGGTTAAGAAGACGAACAAAAAAAAAAAAAAAACGTAGACACACATATAGCTCAGAGCATCTGCAGAATAACACGAAGAAAGGCTCTGAGCAAAAACCCGTTTTCTGAAGCTGAACCCGAGTGACGAAGCGGGGGAGGAATATCGCCAAGTTGGCAGGCTGCACAGTCTGCCTTGAGGACTGCCGGGGCCGCTCCTGCGCGATCTCCGCCGCCGCCTGCCGTGCGGACACCACACCCACAGCCTCTGCCTGCAGGAGTGGGCCACCCGCAACCCGTCGTGCCCCGTCTGCCGCGCGCCCCTCCAGAGCGGTCCGGCGTCCGATGACGAATAAACCATCGACATCCCCCTTCAACTCTTCAACGGCTGACACCATCTGCGCAACTTAAGCGCGGTTAAGAAGACGAACAAAAAAAAAAAAAAAAAAAAAAAAACATAGACACAAATATAGCTCAGAGCATCTACAGAATAACACGAAAAGTCTCTAAGACGTGCTTACGCACGCAAAAAAAAAGGACCTTTTGTTGGAAACATTAGAAGAAAAATGAAGTGAACAAACAAGGGGGAGGGCGGCGTATACCTGAGCGCAGTCTAGTCGCTTTTGGCTCTCTGCTCCTACGTAGCGCTATTGGTACAAGTGTGAAAATAGACAAGGCGCTGCGAAAAAGGAGAGCCATCTGCCCAGGCGCGTGTCAGTCTTTTTTGCGGATTTGATTGCTTTTATTTAAATCGTTTGTTTTTTTCAAAAAAAAACCCTGGTGCCAAAAAAAAAATCCTCAAGTTCATTGAGTTAACCAATGCTCACGACTTGGAAAAAAGGACTGCCCAGGTGTATACCATACCGGCACGCAGACGCGCGCACACGCAAATAAACAAAGCTCAACGGTCACCCGGCGACTCCAAAAAACACCGGAACTTTAATCGCAACAATATTCCAAGATCAAAGGAGGTAAAAATGTGCTGTAGCCCGCACGAAACACAGGTGCATCTGGGTTTAGTGGCGGGCGTAAGCGTTCAACCAAAAAGACCCACTTTGTGTAGTTGTCTCCCTCGAAGTATGCAGAAGGCAGCCCCTCGAGTATTTCTTTTGGACTGATCGTTGCCAAAAAAAAAAAAAACTGTCTCGCAAAAATAGAGAGAGCGGCACCTCTTCCTCGCGTCGTACTTGCCATGCGCCTGAACAGGTGCACGTGACAACCATTCCAGTCACATGACAAGCACATGAGGAGCCCGCCCTCTGCCTCTATCACGTTTGCCCGCATGCTTTTTTTTCTCCCTGGCACCGAAGTGTACTAGGGGAACATTTCCGGAACAACGGCTGCAATTTGGTCGAGGTAATACGAGCCCAAAGCAAAGCAAAGTGCTCGTACTGGGCGAGCTCCCTGCCTTCTTCGAAGAAGATTTGATGCCGGTATGACCATTGCATTAAGGTTTTCCTCCCAGAGGGGTTTGCACCCGCACACGCGAAGAAAACCGGAGTGGTTTTGCCATTGTCATTCTTCTTGAAAGTATGCCAATACTGCAGGGAATAGTTGACTAGACCTCTTGAGTTTGTGCTAACCACGAATTGGGGAGTCGGGAGAACCTACAAAGCCAAAAGCAGGACCGACCCCCCGTTCGTGAGAAAAAGCGAAGAATAAAAACACCTTCTTTTTCGTAGTAACAATTAATTGTAAACACGAAAGAGAACGCTGGCAGCGTGTTTGGGAGAAGATTAGCCTACCGATCGTATTCACTCACTATCACTCACTAACAGGCTAATCCTCCCCCGGCACGTACAAACAAATATCTTTGTCAAGAGCTGCAACTCAACTATTCTTCCTGCTGAAACGGCTGATGGCTGATCGTCCGTGATGTTGCCCACCACAGTAACGCGGACTCGTAGCACCGGAAATTGTCCTTTTTTTCAACTCCCCCACCTTGCTGCCATTCTGTTGTATTATCGCCTTCACGGGCGGTTAACGAGCGACTGTGCGCTAAAAAAAAAAAAAGAAAACGTGCAAAAGAAAGAAGGGAAAGCGCCTCCGCTCTAAAAGAAAAAGGGGACCCCCCGCTCCCCTTGCGAAGGATTAGGAGGAAGAAAGAAAACAAGGCAGTGGAAGAATGGCAGCAGGGGACTTTAGAAACCCAGTGTCCCGGTTTCAGAAACCGGCTTTTTCCGGTTTCGGTTTTTCATAAAAACGCGGACAACAGACCGGTACGGGCTACAAGGCAACCCCTGCTCAACTAGTGCTCGCCTGTCTTGATGGCACTTGCACCTTAAAGAACTCAATGCCCACCTTGTAGAACGTGGGGGGCCCAAGACTACACTCCACGAAGGAATGTACTTGGTGTCGGTCACAAATAGTCCCGGACATGGCTAGCCAAAACAAAATAACCCATACCGAAAGCGTGCACTAAATATACAACCCGTAACCATATAGCCCTTTCTTGCTCTAAGAGAACCTATTCATGAACGGTCACACGGAGACCCTAAAACCCCGGAATTTCAAGCGAACTTTAACTCTAAAAATAAAAATAATTTATAAAACTCGATTTCAAGTGGCCCCTGCAGTACTGTACCTGTACTGCAGTCACGTGGCGCGTCACGGTGTGTCACTGCTATTCGAAGCTTGTCACCCACCATCTCCGTAGTTTGATAGACGTGCACGCCGCCACCGCAAACCTATATCTCACCATCCCCCTCCGTTCCCTTGTTTGCGTGCGCGGGGCGACGGTTCCAGGCACTCAGACACCCACAGGCCCAAAACCGGGTTTTTGGCTGAAACCGGCTTTTTTGCTTGGTCAGACAAAGTGCTAAAGTCCCCTGATCGCAGGAACGAATGTCAGTCCGAGTTAGTGCCATGTTTTTGTTTGTACGTGCCGGGGGAGGTTTAGCCTGTTAGTGAGTGATAGTGAGTGAATATGATCGGTAGGCTAAACTTCTCCCAAACACGCTGCCAGCGTTCTCTTTTGTGTTTACAATTAATTGTTATTACGAAAAATCGTCCATTCGGGATCGTCGGAAACAAAAAGAATGTCGTAAGGCACCAAACTGATCGTCCTTCGGGATCGACGGTAACACAAAAAACTGTACGCCCATTCGGGATCGTCGGAAACACAAAAAAAGAGAACGGATTGGTAGCAGAACCAAACGTAGAAAGACACCAGACTGTACATCAACCCCGGTTGATTGTCGGCAACACAAGCCGCCACGCTTCCCCGCCCATTCGGTTCGAGTAGTGCTTCCCACCTGAAGTGGAATCGGACATCTATCTTAGGTAGGTACAGTAGTGGTATGGTCCTTTGACAGAGTGAGCCGGTGCCTCTCATCTCACCTTTAAAACACGGCTGAGTCACGCATGCTCTTGACAGACGCTAGCGTCCGACATTTCGCACGCGCGTCGCAGTCGTTGGGTGGTATTGACAAGGGGTTTCATCGGACACTCGGATGAGCTTGTAGTGGGGCGACCGGATACTCCTCGGAGAGATGGTCCCTGCACTCTAACTCGTCTCTCTCTCTCTCTCTCTCTCTCTCTCTCTCTCTCTCTCTCTCTCTCTCTCTCTCTCTCTCTCTCTTAGGTTCTCGCAGGTAAGTAGGTGCAGGCACGCTTGGAATCGTCGGGCTCCCTTTTCCGTTTCGTCAACCGTGCGAGAAATGTTTGTTTTTTGTCGAGCGCAAACCTTTTGCAAAGCGGAATATGGGGGGGACCAGGCACAAGCACACACGTGCTGCCACTACACCGCAGGTACGATACGCAGTCTTTGATACCTTAATGGAACCGTGCGAATTTTCACTCTAAATACTACGGAGTCAGGCCGGCACCTATTGCTCACGAAACGAACCCGCACGCAGTACAAAACCCCCCGAACGGTGGCAGAAGCGTTGCGAACAAGGAAAATGCTCGAGGGACTACCTTGTGCTCATTCCTAAGGAGGCTAGAGGGGGAGAAAACAATACAACTACAAAAGTGGGTCTTTTTTTGTTGAACGCGTACGCCCCGGACCCCCGGCCCAGAAAAAGCATCGCCCGGGAGGCGTTGCATCACCAGGCAACAGCACTGTTTCAGCACCTGGCACACGGGATAAGATGTGTGGGCACTCCGCCACCCCCCCCCCCCCCCCCAAACCCTCATAAACCTTCACTAAATCCGCGGTTAAATAACCTGGCCTTAGTGGTGCAAGCACCACGCGCTCTTCAAAACCAAGAACATTTCTCCCCAAACCTTCATAAATAAACAGATATCCCCCCCCCCACCCATCCAAAGGACCCACTGATGACCTCTGACTTTGGATTGTTCTGCGTTCAAGAGCGAAACCTGAGACGAAGAACGGTGCACCCAACACCGCGGAGAAAAAACACAGGAGGGCTAGTCCCTCAAGGTTTCATACCCCACTTTGGGAGCCGTACACTCCCTTTTTTAAGACAACATCTTCCTCGAAGAAGACTTGAGGCCAGCATCAACCATGAGAGGCAGTGCTCTGCCTAAACATTAAACTAAGATTCCCCCCCCAAACCCTCATAAACAACCAGATATCCCCCCAACTCCCCCCCTTTGCACTTCTTCAGCTAGGACCTCCCAGACCGAGCCCTTGTACATAGCGGCCTAGATGCCTCAATTACGTTCATCAGTGAGGGGGCACTTTGAACAAGCCGCAGAGCGCCCCTTCCACATGTGTGGCAGCAACAGCCAATTTAGTCAGGCGGAGCTGGCTAGTTCCCAGCACTGCGCCCCGTCACAAGCAAAAGGGTGGTCCCGAAGCACACCACTCGAGGATCTCAGCCGGCAAGGCTGTTTCGCGAGGAAGGTACAGGTGAGTGACGCCGACAGAGTTCCGCTATATATTACGGCATTTTTCAGGACCACCACGGCCCAACACAGCAACCATTAAAACAAAAAGAGAGGAGGGAAGAAAAGAGGGAAAATAAAAAAAAAAGGGGGGGGGGAAAAAAAAAAGCTCCCTCAAAACAGCCACAAGCCGACCGATTGGCAAAAGACTGCCGCCAACTTAAAAAAATAATAATACAGAAAACGTCAAACAATTTCCGCTGGTAGAGAAAAATCAGCCATAAGGAAGCAACCGCCACCAGGTGGGGAACTGGGCTGACACTCGCTGTCGTTTGGCGATTGGGGGTGGAGGGAAACACAGGGTTTATTCTAGGGGGGCTCCAACGGGCCTTTCAAGAACAAAAACTACATTCCACGAAGGAATGTACTTGGTGTCGGTCACGAACAGTCCCGGACATGGCTAGCCATAACCCATAACGAAAGCGTGCACCAAATATACAACCCGTAACCATATGGCCCTTTCTTGCTCTAAGAGAGCCCTCTTTTTATTCATGAACGGTCACACGGAGACCCTAAACGAACTTTAACTCTAAACGAGAGTCTACTAAGGGAGCCAAGGGGGCCCAAGAATTCCACGACGCATAGAATAAACCCTGAGAAGGAAGGCAAGAAAAATAAGGGAGGAAAGCTTCCCCGCCGTGAACGACGGGTAACGACACGAAAATGTAGTAGAAGGCAACACCGACACGCCCAAGCACACGTACTGCCGCTACCGCAGATACGATACGCACACTAGCATACGATGCCTAAAAGGAACCTTTACGACAATGGTCACCCGGAGACCATAAAACCCCCCGGATCTCTAAGCGAACTTACACTCTGGTCATCACTCGTCGGCCGCCGCCCCTGTGGCGGCGCAACAAACGCGTTCCATCAGACACGGAGTGTGCACAGTGCGTTGCATAGGGTAGTCGAAGGCCTGACAAACACAAGAATTTATTGCAACAAATTTATAACCGTTTCCGACGAGGGTTGCCCCTTGCAAAAAGGATTGCATTCCGGTGTTGTTCGACCGGACTCGTCCACGGCCGCCGCTTCCCTCCACTACGAAGAGACAAAGAAAACGTTCTCCGTGCGAGTTCTCGACCGCACCACCGGTCAAAACTCGGCACGGCCCTTGCCCGAATCCCCCTTGCTGCGTACCCGCAAGCCCTCTCGTTTTTTTTTTTTTACATAAGCGCCAGCTTGAAAGGAAATGCTCGACGATGCTGCCCGACAAAGAACAGAAGGGATCCCAAGTGCTGTGACTACCGAACCACGTGTTGAACAGACGTGAGGTCATGCGGGTCTACCCCTACACGATAAAAATCACACAAACACGACAGGTCAAAGTCACCTGAGTGAGAAAACAACACACGGTGGTGTACGCGAAGAAAACAAATCAGAATTGTGATTGTAGTTGTATTTGCCCCTCAACCTCTATATTTCCTCCCTTCCATTCGGAGTCGAAGCAACTACGTCGAGTATTTCTTCCGGTTCCCGCCCACCTGGCTGAGGCACCTCGCCTGCAACAAACACAGGAAAGTGAAAAAGAACCTATCCTGGGGTGCCCCAGCCAGAGAAGGGTGCGGTGGTCGTTGCTGGGGCTTCTGGACGAGAGAGGAGCGGGTTCGGGGGGCAAGGGGGCAGGGTGTACTCCCCTGCGCTTTGTGCTGCTCGCACACGCTTGGCGCCCCGCCCCCAATCGACGAAGACGGAGTTAGGTGCGCCCAGACGGCATTTCTTCGCGAAATGCGGTCTTCGGCGTCGGTCATTTTAGTCACAACCTGGGCTAGCAAAAGTGAAAGTGGTGTGCCAATATGTCGACACCAGGACGCGCGCGTCACCCCCCCCCCCCACAGTTCGGAAAAAGGGGTCATGCCCAATACAGGAAAGGGGGTCCTCCCCTCCTGGAAGCTCTAGAGCTCCAGGAGGACGGAAGGATCACTACCACTCCTGTTGGTAATATGATGGTCAACCGCGCATGAAATGAAAATCAAAGACTGGCAAATGAAAGAGACTGGTATTCATAAGGCAAGAACGCTTTTCACTAGAGCGAGTCAATCACATTCTGAATCGGAGCAGCACTCCGCTCTAGTGACAGAGCTAACAAATCTGGCATGACTAATCTATCCAATGCCTCGCTACTCTGAGACACCGCGCCTTTAAACCTCAAAACCCCCCGTGAGAAGAATCTAAAGGTTGCTCTAGACTTACCCGCGATCGATTGCCGTGCATCCGACCCGCAAGCCATCGCAAGCTTGCCCCAGTCGAGATCCGAAATGGCTGCGTAAAGTGAAGCGCGCGCGGGCTTTAACCATCAAACCAAGACATTTCCCCCCCCCCCCCCCCCCCCCAAACACCCCCCCCCCCCCCGGCTGCAGGAACGCAGGACTTACGACAAAAGGCGCAACCACCACCAACGGGGAAAGAGGATGGATGAAGAACTCTTCGTTTTTTTTTGTGTTTTTTTTTATGTTTTCTCCTTGAGTTATTCCCCCTGCTTTTTTTTCCCCCGGTCTTTTTTTTTTTCCTTTTTTTTTTCTCTCTCTTTCTCTAACCCTTGTTTTTCCTCGCCGAACACACAATGCTCCTGAGGATCGTAAAATAAGAAGCCACCACCGCCACCAGCGGCGTTATTCTATCGAGCATCATTTAGACGCGTATTGCAGTGGTTTAGGCCCGGGACCGAACGCGACCACCACACTTTACGACTTGTTGTAGTGTGTTCTCCGTCTTTCGCTCTCTGTCGTCGCGTCTGGATAGTCTCTGTGTGTGTCTGGATGATCTCTTGTGTACTGGCGCGGTCTGGCGAGTGGCAAGCTCTTATTATTCTCCTTCTTTTTCTTACGAGAACAACTTGGTTACCGTAGCCGAGTTGTTCTCGCCCAAACATGTTCCCAGGCTTACAAACAAAAGTATGCAAATTCGGGATAGTTGACTCGACCTCTTGAATTTGTGCTGTCTCACGATTACTGGTATGGCGGAAAAATCTGCGTGCCCGAAAGCAGGACCGACTGCAGTCCGCAGTTTTGTATCGAAACGATATCTTATTTTCGAAGCTGTCAAGAGCTGCGACTCAACTATTCCCCCCCCCCCCCCCCTTGAAAACAAATACGCAAAAATGCTGCAGCTGTGCCGCGCGGATGGGGAAAACGCTGGAAAAGCGCAGATATTAAGCCCCAGAGGGCGTGTCTGTGCGTGTGAAAATGAAAACGCTGATTGCCTTTTCATTTGTCGTATAAGACGCTAGTCTTAGAAGACTAGTATTAACCGACTAATGATATACTGTGAAACAGGGCCTCTCGCTCCCTCACACAACCGCTCACGCTCTTGCTCACCCAATCCCGCCCCCTGGCTTTCCGTGTCCTGAGGCGCCGCGATGGAAATGTGGCAAACACACGAAGATCATTAACAGTTGGTTCGTTTTTCTACTTACACTTTTACGCAGCGGCACTGAGACTGGAGCTAATTGCAGCACGAGACGCACACTAAGGAGGAAAATATTCATTCATCATGAGGGTCCGCTGCCCACCCTGTTACTGTCGTATCAGTTGAAAAGCACCCAGCTCCGGAAGTGTTCTCGCTTGACAAATTGCACACCATACCCCCCCCCTCCCAAACCATGTTTTTCTCTTATCATTCCTCCTCACGGATACTGTGGACTCGCACTGCCCCTTTTCCTCTCCCCTCGTTCTATTCGAAAAGGACTCGGTGCTACTGGGCGGGGGGGGGGGAGAGCTAATTACAATTACCGGTATATTAACGGGATACCGGTACGTTGGTATTACCGGTTCTTCGTTAAACCTCGCTTTTGTGGTGCGGACTGCGATCAATGCATGAAATAGGGTCCAAATACTGTCCTCAGAATATTGACTAGACGACCCGGAAAGACGGCTTTTTGCGTGTGTGACATTCTTTTCTGAAGGTTTCATTCGCCAGATTTTGCTCGACGTGTCCTTCTATCAGCATTAACCGTAAACTCTGGTTGACTTCACCCCCTCAGTAGCGTCCAACATGCTCATGAGAGGCAGTGCTCAGCCAAACTACCAAAATTGCACGGCGGAGTCCAGCATCAGAAGCTGGAGTTACAGCGCGTGTGCTACAACCAAAACGCGTGTAAATGCACACCCAAAAAAGCGGCCGTTTTTTGACTCCAGCTTTAGCTACAGCATCTGAAGCTGGACTCCACCCGTGTAAGCTAAGATCCCCCCACCCCATCCGGAAACGCAACAACACGAAGCACTGGGAAGCAGTGTAAAAAAGGGCCGAAATGCATCAATCTGGGTACTCATCCATGCGGGATTGCGGGTGCGTCTTTTTCTTGAAACATGCATGCGCGTGGGAGGGCCAAGACTAAATTCAAAGCGTCGCAACACTTACAAACTTGGTTCGCCGTAGTTAAAGTGTACGCATACCTACTTCCCTCATACTACCCGCCTCACCGCCTCAATGGTCAACCGGAGACCCTAAAACACCGAACCTCTAAACCACAATGAACGCTAGAAAAGCACCTGCTTTTGTCGGAAGTACTCGTGTGATGGTCGTCGGAATAATTATTGCAAAACAATGCACAACAGTAGTGTACAATCAGCAGGAGAACATGCGCTGCAGGCCACACGAAACGCTGGTAAAATTTGGGTTTCGAGGTGGGACGAGGGTGACACCTTTTTTTGTGCGTACTACATGAAACTTACCAAAACAGGTGAGTTCCGCTAGTGCGCACAAACAAAACTTTTTCCATCTGTCTTTGTCAAGAGCTGCGAGTCAACTATTCCTACATAAGCGCCAGCTTGGAAGGAAACGCTCGACGAAGCTGCCAGACAAAGGACCGAAGCGATCCCAAGTGCTAAAACTACCGAACCACGTGTTGAACGGACGTGAGGTCATGCCGATCTACCCTTACACGAGAACACAAAAACACAGGTCAAAAGTTCTGACTCCTGAGTGAAGAAGAAGAAGAAGAAGATGAAGAAAAAGGCCGCACCTGGTCCAGGAACGTGACGGTCCACCACAGCTTGCAAAGCTTGAGTCGGAGGCAGCACAGTGCCACAACCCCGTCCGCTCTGCCCTGCGGCTGACCGTCTCGACGAGCTTGTGTTCAGCGCAAGCGCCAAGCCCCAAGGTGCGCCAAGCCTTGATGCTTTAGTTTGGGAAATCGGTAGCCACTTGACCCGCAGGCCCGTGGCTCTGCAGTACCGCTGAACACGTGAATTTTGGCTGCCGTGTAGCAGGCTTTCCCTGGTACCTACTCCTGACTCCTGAGTGAAAAAAAAAAAAAAAAAAACAACACACGGTGATTGTATCCGCCCCCATCATATGTGCGTGATATGTGCGTGTGCGAAATAAATTCCAGGCGTGAAGAAAGGCACCTCAGACTTCCGCCCTTGCACCGCCCGTATTTCCCAGAATTCGAGCCAACTCCCGAAAGGGATCCCGAGTCGATGTTGGCTCGGAAACGCGCGAAAAAAGCATTATTGAGGTCTCCGCAGTGCCATGCAGTCGTAAGCGCTGCTTTGGTTCCTTGCCCCGACCCAGGATACGGGGAAAACCCGGGATGCTCCAACCAAAAAAAAAAAAAAAAAAAAAGAAGTTAGATTCCTCACACATTTGGTACCCCCGAAAACCGAGGTTTCGAAGTACGCAAGGACTCCGCACAAACTACGCAAGACGAAGGGGAAGCGCGAAGCCCCCAGCCCGGACGGATCAACAAGACGCAAGACCAGGCGACCAAGAGAAGGAAGGGGACGCGACCCAGAGACCCGAGCTATGTAGCTTGGAACTAGTGTGATGGACCTTTCTTCGGAGGGGCTCACGCACTCAAAGATCGACATATACGCACAAACCACGCAGGAACTACGCAATACGGGGTAGGGCTACATTTTGATACTCCACATGCAGCTGGTGGCTAACTGAGTGTCTAAACGGTCGTCACAGGGCTTGCCACTGCGGCCAAAGAAAGTCCAGTGCTCTTATAAAATGTAGCCCTCGCCGTTTCACAGGAACTACGCAATACGGGGTAGGGCTACATTTTGATACTCCACATGCAGCTGGTGGCTAACTGAGTGTCTAAACGGTCGTCACAGGGCTTGCCACTGCGGCCAAAGAAAGTCCAGTACTCTTATAAAATGTAGCCCTCGCCGTTTCACAGGAACTACGCAATACGGGGTAGGGCTACATTTTGATACTCCACATGCAGCTGGTGGCTAACTGAGTGTCTAAACGGTCGTCACAGGGCTTGCCACTGCGGCCAAAGAAAGTCCAGTACTCTTATAAAATGTAGCCCTCGCCGTTTCACAGGAACTACGCAATACGGGGTAGGGCTACATTTTGATACTCCACATGCAGCTGGTGGCTAACTGAGTGTCTAAACGGTCGTCACAGGGCTTGCCACTGCGGCCAAAGAAAGTCCAGTACTCTTATAAAATGTAGCCCTCGCCGTTTCACAGGAACTACGCAATACGGGGCAGGGCTACATTTTGATACTCCACATGCAGCTGGTGGCTAACTGAGTGTCTAAACGGTCGTCACAGGGCTTGCCACTGCGGCCAAAGAAAGTCCAGTACTCTTATAAAATGTAGCCCTCGCCGTTTCACAGGAACTACGCAGTATGGAGTTTTCGGGTGTACCAACATTACATGTGGCTGGCAAAAAAACCCCGTTCAAAAGAAGAAAACCGGTCGCAAGACCAAACTGATCGTCCTTCGGGATCGCCTCCGTTTTTCCGCAGAAGAAAAACGGCAGACCTTCGGCCCTACCCGGTGCCACGAAGGAAGTAAACCCAAAACGTAGGTACGAGCTGTGTTTCCAGTCCAGTGGCTGTGACCCCCCCTCTTTCAGGTTTCATTGCCCTACATGGTGCAGCCCAGCCTCGGAGATGAAAAAGCGGGTGCCACACCCGCTTTTCGGGTGTGGATTAACACGTGTTGAGGCTGTAGCACACCCGCTTTTCGGGTGTGACTCGGGCACACCCTCTTTAACTCCAGCTTCTGAGGCTGACCTCACCGTGTACTATGGGGAGCGCTTGATGCTAGCATCAGTCGCGCATGAGAGGCAGTGTTCTAAGTGTCCCTAAAAACTAAGATTTTCCTCTCGGGGGTCGCCAGTCGCTTTTAACGGGAACCCGGACGCTATCAGCCCAGTCGAGTAGAAGGAAGGCGCGTGAAGCATTCTCTTCCGCGTTAACCGAGAACAAAAAACGCAGACGGAAAAAAAGGATAGTCGTTTTGGGGGAAAAAAAGAAGAGCATTCGTAATTAATCCAGCAAATGAGCCAATTCACCAACCCCCTGAACACGATTACGCGCGAGGGTACACTATCGCCCAAGCGCCGTGAAGAAGCAGAAATCGACGCGCAACCGATGAACCTGGACGAGCAATCGAAGGAAAAGCGAAGCACCAAGCGCGCGCCTGAGCGCGACGATCAAGACGAGCTAAAGAGGCGAAATAATGGCACATCACGTGCGAAGAGATAACAGCGCCGCCGGTGATGCAGATTATCACCGCAGATTCTTTGCATTCCAACCCAAGAATTTACGCGGCGATTACACTCGAGTACGCGGCTATTACTCGATTCCGCTCGACTTTTCGCTCGATTACGTTCAACGAAACTCGAAAACGTTCTACAAGGAATGGAGATTATCGTCACAGATTCTTTGCATTCTAACCCAAACCATCTCAAGCGAAAACACTCGACGACGTTGGACCGGGGAGAGTGGGGTGAATTGGCTCAGCGCAAACTCCAAGAATAGAACAGGTTGCACAACCTCCTGCTGTACCCACCGCGATGCAGAGGGAGAAACAGTCCCTCCCCCTACCACCCCGTATATCTCGACTAGCCAGTGTGGTCGGGGGTGCGCGGGGAGCGTTGTGCACAGGTGGATAGCACGATACAACAACCGACGATCACGCAACATTTTCTTGTTGGAAAGTATACACGAATACTGCAGGGAATAGTTGACTAGCCTTGAAGTTGGGCTGCTCTCCTCGACGCCGGGATGTCGGAAGCCTCCTAGCGCACCCTGCAGGAGGACTGAACTTCCAAGCTAACTTTCCTTTTTTATGATCAGTACATGGAATAGGATGACACATACTACTACTACTACTGATCAGTACATGTGTTTCCATTTGTACTCGAGGGAACACTTTCGGAACAACGGTGTCGTTAATCAGTACCAGTACCAAGCTCTCGTCTCCGGAAATGTTCCCTGCCTGTCAAGAGCTGCGAGTCAACTATTCTGCTCCCGTACTCCCCGAATCAGATCCAACGAAGATCCGCCCTCTTCCTCCCTCTCGCCTTCATCCGGAAACATCATTATCCTCTTCATCTCGAACACACGTACAACCAAAAAGCAAGCCAGCTGAAAGGTGTGCGTGGGGTGGGGACCAGGCCAAATCCACAGCGTGTTTGTTATGTATTGGCGTCGGTCACAGAGTCACAAAGTTGGCTTGCGCTACGAACCGCCGCCTGGCTGAAAACAGGGTGGGCGTTTTTAGAGAGTAGGGTAACTTGAGAGACTAGATTTTTCAAGCGACACTCAACTGCTGATGGGCACGGGCAAACCCAGCCCGCTAATGCGTTCGACGACCTGATGAGTCTCACGCTTTTGCAAATCCCATTGACTATCGCCTCTGGCTCGGCCTTCAGGGTTCCCAGAGCCAAGACATCCGCCGATAAGTGCAATTGAATGTCACCCTCGATCAACCGCAGTTGAGCCGAGGGGAACAGTTGTTTTGCCTTAGAGATCCGGGTCTCCGGGTGTTTTTGGGGGCTTTCGCCGGCATCGAATGGTGGCGTTGGCCGTCGTACCAACGCAGCGGCGCGCTTCACGTGCAGTCGATTAGTCGATTATTCAAGCCCAAGACCCGAGTGCGATGAGACCAGAAGCTAGCTGCCAGTTCCTACTGCCAACCAGGACCTTGGATTGCGGCAAAAAAGCCTGACCCCCCCCCTCTCGCAATTCCCTGCCCAGCCTCTGCGTTTTTTGTCTCGTCTGCTGGTGTACAAGAGTGGCACAACCCCGGCGCCCCTAGCCCGGATGCCTTCAAAAACCACCGTTTTACTAACCAGCCTGACCCCCCGTTCCCAATCCACCACTCAAGATGCACAAGAAGCAAGCAAAAAATGGGGAATTCGGCGAGTTGAAAAAGAAGCGCCGCTCATACCAATTCCCAATCACAAAAGCACCAAAACTACTTAAAATTCTTCTTCAAGCACAAAGCCAGCTACACAGCGGCGGTTAGTGTGAAGCAGAAAGAGAAAAAATAAAAAAGAAAAAAGGCAAAACCAAAAGACGTAAAAAGAGTAGAGGTTGAAACTCGTCTCCAGACGGCCCCCCTCCCCCCTCTTATGCCGATGCTTGCAAACACTAAACTAAGATTTACTCCCCCGGGGTTTCGTACCGCCCGAGGAGTCTTGCGCTCCCTTCCTAATAAACATCTTCCCCCAGGGGGAATTGTACAAGGACCTGTTGTGCGACGCCCGCTCATACTCCAATCCGGGGGTAAATACGCAAAATGATCATCATCGCCAAGTTGTATGTCTCAGTGAAGGGGCCCTGAAGACTCGAAAAAGAAATTCCTGTCCCAACATTCATACACGGGTAGGGAGTGTGTTGCGCGTTGTGCTTGCACTGATGACTTGCGCCAACTTGCTACCAAGACACTCCCATTCAAAAAGAGTTCAAAGCGAGCCTTCACTCTACAAAGGAGAACACTTTGTCATCATCGAATCCTCATTCTGTGCTTGCATTGACTCAGGGGGGGTGGCTGGTGCTGATTTTATTGACGGGTTTGTCTATTTGTCTCCGAACCCAGCATGTTCAGGTCAATTTCCGTTTTTGAGGTTTATTTTCGTGGGTGTTGCCCTTCAATGTATTGTGCAGGCTAAAAAGACGTAGACAGCCTGTTTTGGTGGTTGATCAGAATTCCTTACCTGAAAATGACGCAAGGTAAATACAAGTGGGAAAACGATCAAACCGGCACGCACAAACAAAACGAACCGCCTGCCTTTTTTTCTGCTAAACCGAACATGTATGTGTCAACACACGCCTGCCAGGCGGTCTCGTCCGCCAGTCAGAACGCCCCCGGCTGCCACCATCGGTGCAACAATCATCTTTGACAGGGCCACGGCTCGCTCCGCGCCCACGGCGCAACGACTTGCGCCCGCCGTAGTAGTACGGGATAGTAGTGGGGCGACCGGATACTCCTCGGAGAGATCGTCCTGCACTCTAACTTGTCTCTCTCTCTCTCTCTCTGTATGTCGGAGTTGGGTCTACGACTCTCCCCCAGTAGTCCAACCAGAATCCCGGTCGCTCGTGCCATGCTTGCGTGCGTCCGTTGTGAAAGTGCCTGGCACCCGCCAGCCCCCCTCTGACTTTGAAGTTTGAAATGGTCTGCGTTCGCGCTGTAAGTCGCGTGCAGTCCCCTTGCGAAGTAGTGCGCGTCTCGGGTAAGCAGCAAGCCGCCGATGCCAAAAGACACCCAACCACCAACCCCCCCGGTCGTTTCCTCAAACTGCTTCTTCGCTCCATTCCAGCTTCCTTTCCCCAGAATTGAAAAGTCAGGAATCGAAAAAAAAAATAGATAAAAAAAGAGAGAAGTAAAGTATACTTATCAAAAGTGTGGCTGACAGGTCGGGTACCTCAGATGAGGACAGGCGGCCTGCATGTACATTGTCAACTCGTATTTCCACACACTCTCTTTCCTTCGATACTTCAACCATTGGTTGCTGCACACGGCAACCCATGTTGGCTGTGCACTCCTCAAAACGCCGCCACTAAAAAAGGAGACAACATTTGCAACCCCCCCTCAGAACCGAATACCAGGAATCGAAAACGAAATCAAATGTCTGGCTGGAAAGGCTGGAATGACAAAGCTCAAGTAAGGAAAAAAATGAACAGGCCTTCAGCCCTAGGGAGGGGGAGATGTGAAGATGTGAAAGTGAAGCTTCGGTTGGAGAAGAAAAGAGTTGGAGGTGAGGAAGAAAACTAGAGCTGGTGCCTAGTAAAACTTCAAACATACATGAACCGGCAGAATTCTGCCTCAACCACTACAATAAGCACTCTTTTTTTTCTTGCTAATACTTTATACTGCAGGGAATAGTTGAGTAGACCTCTTGAGTTTGTGCCAACCAGATTGCGGGAGACGCAGATCTCAGCAGTGCCTGACGCAGAACCTACCCCATTTCGTGAGAAGAATACCGCTTGGGAGCGTACTACATGAAACTTACCAAAGCAGATGAGTTCGCTCGTGCGCACAACCAACCACACCAATTTTTCTGCTTTTCACAAGGGCTGCGACTCAATTCTTTTCAGCAGAATTTTCACCATCTTCCGACGCTCACCAACTGAGGGAGAACTTTGAACCAACCGGCTGAATGGCCTGTGAAGTGTAGTACACCCTGGTGTTTTGCATGCAGACCGTGGGAAATACGCGAGGCTCGACCCGACCACTCTGGAAAAAGCCCAAAGCGAGCACCTACTGTTTGCCTCGGCAACGCCGTGACGGGGTTTTACTTGCTTTTACCTGTGATGAACCCACGACGTGAAGTGTTTTTTTTGCCTTTTTTCAACCCCTTCCCTCTCCGCTTTCTTCTTTGTCAAAACAGCATATTTTTTTTTGTCTGCTATTTTCCCCCTCCCTCAATTTCTTTCTCTCTTTTTGCTTTCTTCCCAACCATAAATCAACCTTTGGAGCAATCAAGCAGGTCGCCACCGCCTAGAGAAGCGTTTCACCTGAGACCCGCAAGGCACCACTCTCTTCTCTCTCGTCATTTTTATTCAAACGCCCACGTACAGCTGTAATTAAAACTACGCACTTTCTTGCAGGCGGTGGCGAGCTTTATTTCTGTTTTTGCTTGTTTTTCTTTTTGCGTTTCACTTTTCTTTTAAAATATTTCCGGAACACAGCTGCACATGAAAAGGAATACGAAGTAAAACCCGGAATTTCAAGCAACCTTAACTCTGAAACCAACAGTTGTTTTGCTTTTTATCATTTTCTTTTTGATGCTGATGATCATTGATGTGTCCGAGTTACTTCGTTGATCAGTGCAAGCCTCGCCCAAACACCGGAAATGTTCTTCTTTTCACTTTTCTCTTTCTTGCAGAAGGTTCTTCATCCCTCTTTTTCCGCGTGCCTATTCTCCCTCCCCCCGCTTTGGATTGGTATGCGTTCAAGAGCGAAACCTGAGACGAAGAACGAGGTGCACACAACACCGTGGTGAAAAAAGAATAAAGAGGACTAGTCCCTCGAGGTTTCATACCCTACCTGCGGAGTCTTACACTCCTTGCGACCCTTTTCCCTTTCCCCTATTTTATTCTACACTTTCTTCGACGAAGACTTGATGCTAGCATCACACATGCATGAGAGGCAGTGTTCTGCCTAAACATTAAACTAAGTTTCCCCCCCCCCGATGGGACTTTCGAACCAGACGGCGTCGAAGACCCAAGGCACACATCGTACGGCATACCCCCTGGCCCGTCAACGCGACTCCCCCTCTTTTTTGTGTTAACAATGCATTGTTGGTACTAAAAATTAGTAGTTGGCAGCGTACTACATGAAACTTACCAAAGCAGATGAGTTCCGCTAGTGCGCACAAACAAAAGAAAGCGCCATACCATTTTTTTCTTTTTTACATAAGCGCAAGGAAATGCTCGACAATAGCTGCCAGAAAAAGAACCGAAGGGATCCCAAGTGCTGTAACTACCGAACCACGTGTTGAACGGACGTGAGGTCATGCTCATACTGCAGGGAATAGTTGACTAGGCCTCTTGAGTTTGTGCTTGCCACGATTCGGGGAGTCGGGAGAACCTAACCTAGCTTTGAACGGGACCGACCCCACCGTTCGTGAGAAAGAGCGAACAATAACAACACCTTTTTTCCATCTGTCTTTGTCAAGAGCTGCGACTCAACTATTCTTACAACACCAAGACATGAAATGTTGGAGGAAATGAGGAGTTCGTCGCCGCAAACCGTGGCGTTTTCACTTGCGTCGTGAATCCAGCTTTACGTAAAAACGATGAACGTTCAACGAAAAACTCTAATATCTCTGGTTCTTAAGCGAAGATTAACTCTGAAAACAACTCTCTCTTCCCAGCATCATCATCATTAGGTTTGTTAGTACGAGGGACGAGCTTTTATTTTGCTGTTGGAAACGAACCTTGTTTCTTTTGGAGACCAACAACAGCCCGAAACAAGTTGGCCGCACAGCACTGCACTATATGCGGCCAGCGGCAAGAGGAGCGGCGTTTTTTATTTGTATAAGCACCTGCTTTGTAGGAAATGCTTGAGGAGACTGCCAGTTGCGATAGATCAAAGGAGGTAAATGTGCTGTAGCCCACACGAAACACAGGTAACCCTGGGTTTAGTGGCGGGCGTAAGCGTTCAACAAAAATGCCGAAGCAACTCGACAGGTCGGGCGCGGTGAGTTGGGTGAAGAGGGTGGTCGGGACTGATGTCCCGTCCCTTTTTTCCTTCACCGCGAACAACCGCCGTCTCTCGACGGTGTTGAAGGTCGCCCGCGAGGTCGAGGGCACCGCGGAAGCCGGGCTGAGGCATGCTGGGGAATCCCCCCCCACAAAAGCGAGTGCCCTGAGGTTTTTTAACTGATTGCTCAGACACGGTTGTAGGGGCCTTCTCCCCGTAACGGATTCGCCTGTGCTCTAGTAGCACGGGTGGTCCTGGCTGTGACGAGCTACGAACAGCCGCCTGACAAACCAGACTCACACCGCTGTAGGTTCCGCGCTGATGATGGTCCGCCTTATGTGTCCGTGGCTTAAAGGACCGAAACACGGCGCAGACGGGACCAGTGCGGTGTTGAGCACATACCCATTCCAAGCACGTTCTTGCAATCCCCCCATTCCAGTAGGGTACTTCGCGTAACGCGACTTGCTGCCCTCAGCACGCAGGATTACTTCCTCGCACTCTTTTCCTTTTGGTACTTCAACCATTGGTGCTGCACACGGCAACCCCATGTCCACTGTGCTCTGCGGAGTTTACTTCGCAGATTGCCACCGTAAAAAGAAGACAAGTCAGTGCTGCCTAGCGAGTCGCAGTCACAATCAGGGCGAGTGCCCTGAGTTTTTTAACTGATTGCTCAGACACGGTTGTAGGGGCCTTCTCCCCGTGACGGATTCGCCTGTGCTCTAGTAGCACGGGTGGTCCTGGCTGTGACGAGCTACGAACAGCCGCCTGACAAACCAGACTCACACCGCAGTCCTGTCTGCAGACACTCAGGTTCCACGCTGATGATGGTCCGCCTTATGTGTCCGTGGCTTAAAGGACCGAAACACGGCGCGGACGGGACCAGTGCGGTGTTGAGCACATACCCATTCCAAGCACGTTCTTGCAATCCCCCCCCCCCGGAGCTCAATTGAGCGAATTACCTCACTCGACGAACAAAGAGGTGTTTACGGTCCTTCGTCTCTTCTTGCTTCGTTTCCTTCTTTCCGGCCGAAACACACAAGTAAACAGAGAGAGAAAGAAAATAACAAGGGTAAAAAAAAAATTAAAAAAACCCCCGCGCAAATACCTTAATTTCTTCCGCTTGTTATTTCAGTGCACCTCCCGACCCTCCCCCCTTCTTTTCCATACTGTTTCCGTTAATATGCCATTTGGGCTTCCACGATAAGGCGTTGCTCGTCCGTGTGTTTGTGTGCATAGGATTTATTATGACATTCAAGGGCCGCACACTAACCGGCATTCCCTGGAGACGGTATGTGGAACGCCGAAACCACCAGCGAACAACGACATGTGCACGCTCTCGCTGGTATCCATGCTTATTCACTCAAATGTGAATCAGAGAAAAAATTCTCGAAAGTCACCTGGATTTGAGATGATTCACCTACCCTGAAAGCGACCCGAGCTCGATTACGTGGCGAATAACTTCGATACTGCGGCGATTACGCTCTGCGAAACGTTTCATCGCCAGATTATTTGCATTCTAGCCCAAACTACGAAACTCAGGTGAATTGGCTCGTGGCTGCTTCGAGAACCCCAATTCGAGCGAACATTCGCTCTGGAAATATGGAGTTGTATCCCGAATGATGAAGGGAGGCTCTCCGAATGCACAGCACGGCTGCGACAGTCACACCGGAGGAAATTCCATCGGATATGGGAACCCTTTTCTTGTTTGTTTTCTTCTCCCCCTTTTTATAATTCGGCCGAGCTTTTCTTCGCAGCTGACGGTGAGCCCTTGTGCTCTCAAACGCGCTTTTCGGCAAACGTAGGATCCCATCATTGTGTTCACAAAAGGAGGAAAACAAGATGGAAAACGAACAAAGTGATGGGCCTTCCTCCCAATTCTTCTTTTTTATTTTATAGCACGGTACCCCCCGAAAACCGAGGTAGCGAAGTACGCAAGAACTCCGCAATACGGGGGAGGGCTGCATTTTAAACTCCGTACGCAAATGGTTCTGACAGGGCTTATATCCAACTCGCGACCAAGAGAAGGAGGGGGACGCGACCCAGAGACCCGGGCTATGTAGCTTGGAACTAGTGTGATGGACCTTTCTTCGGAGGGGCTCACGCACTCAAAGATCGACTTATATGCACGATATACGCAGGAACTACGCGTCCACCGGACGTAGAGTCGACGCACAGACGAGCAGAAAAGCGACCCGCGTCGCAGGTGGCACAACCCGAAGAAGCCCGTGAGGCAGGGAGTGGAGACGAGGTGATGCAAGACGAAGGGGAAGCGCGAAGCGACCAGCCCGGACAGACCAACAAGACGCAAGACCAGGCGACCAAGAGAAGGAGGGGGACGCGACCCAGAGACCCGGGCTAAGTAGCCTGGAACTAGTGTGATGGACCTTTCTTCGGAGGGGCTCACGCACTCAAAGATCGACTTATACGCAGGAACTACGCAATACGAGGTTTTCGGGGGGTACCATAGTAGTACTGTTGTACTGAAGAGAACACTTCCGGGGCGACGGTTTGCACATGAAAAGACAACGAAGCAACCAACGAGCAAGGTGCGAAAACAGGAAACCCCCAGAGAGGTAGACATCCTGTCCAACGATTTGTTTGCCTTATCGTATACCACCGTTGACCAGGCCGTCCGTTACTTCGTTTATCAGTGCAAGCCTCACCTCCGGAATCTGCCCTTCTCTTCTGCTCTCTTTTCGTTTGTGGTTTCACTTTTCCTGAGCATTCAAAGTATATTGCCTTGCACCCCACACACTCTGATTTGTAGGAAGGGCTCCCGGAAGCCGCCAGTGCGAGGTTCGAAGATCTTACTGTGGTACTCATTAGCATGCCGGTGGCTCCCTGCAAGCGCAATTCGTCAGCACAACAATCGATCGCTGATAGCGTACGATCCTCACTCGTTACTTCGAGCAAAAAACAGGTTGAGGAAGTCGCGCGCGAATACTCTCAAACGAGCTTTCGCTCTAAAAAGAAGGAGGCCATTTTTTTTCCCGTGCAGATATCGACCCACGCAGCTGGCGACAAAAGAAAAAGAAAACGTTTTTTTAGAGTGAAGAAGCGAAGAAGCGATCAAGCTAGAACCCTCCAGGGGGACCCCTCCCCTCAAAGCAGGACCGTTCCGGGGAGCAGAGCGGTTTGGAAGGGGGTCAGGGGCTTACCGTACGCAAGGTATGTAGATAATAGCTGAAAGTCGCGTGAACGATTCTCTCTCTCCACGTGTAGCCCACTACCTTTTAAGTACCACGTTGCGAGCAAAAGAAGAGGAAAAACAAGAGACGGCAACAACAAACCCCTCCCGGCGATTGCTTTAGGCCGGGGAAGAATGAAGTCTTTTTCATTTCTTACCCCACACCAGAGCTGTCGGGGGGGGGGGGGGGGGGGGGGGGGTCGAAATAAGAATTGTGACATTGCGCTTTTTCTGACCAAAAAAAACAGTTGTTCGGAGGTTGGTCGCAGCCTGCCGCAATGGGGCTCGATGGTTGTGTTCAACACTTTTCCGTCGCAGGGCCCATCGCCGTCACGGCATTTAGTACATCTGGGGGTTCGTGTCTGTTACAATGGTCACCAGCCTGTTTCTCAGCTATCAGTTTTTGTTTTACATGTGCCCCAACTTGGAAGGAAATTCTCGACGATGCTGCTAGACCTAAGAACCGAAGGGATCCCAAGTGCTGTGACTACCGAACCACGTGTTGAACGGACGTGAGGTCATGCGGGTCTACCCCTACATGACAAGACACGCAAAACACACCAGGTCAAAGGTCCTGAGTGAGAAAACAACACACGGTGTGTAAGCGAAGAACAGATCAAGTTGTGTTTGTATTGCATTTGCTCCCTTCTATTTGGAGTCAAAGCAGGTACGTCGAGTGTTTTCAGCGAGACACAGCATCAGGCAGCAACGTGTCCGACTACGCCTAAAAGGGGGCGGACAACGTCGATTAATGCAGACTTTTCCCAGCCTCGGCAACCTAAAAAAAGAGGAAGAAAAGCGCAACACACACGGAACAGAAAGAAAGAAACCTGCCAGGGTCGCCGAGTCCGGTAGAGAAAAGAGAGTAGGATGTAGAAATGGTAAACAACGAAAAAGCGCCTGTGCACTGAAATTCGTTGTAGTGAAAGTATGCAAAGCGAATCGAAGCAGGGCTCGAGAGGCCCTCTCCCACCCCCACCCCCCCCCCCCCTAAACATTAAACTAAGATTTTCCCCCCCACAGAGGCAGTGTTCTGTCTAATCATGAAACTAAGATTTTCCCCCCATAGAGGCAGTGTTCTGTCTAATCATGAAACTACGATTTCCCCCCCGTAGAGGCAGTGTTCTGTCTAATCGTGAAACTAAAATTTTCCCCCCCATAGAGGCAGTGTTCTGTCTAATCATGAAACGAAGATTTCCCCCCCATAGAGGCAGTGTTCTGTCTAATCATGAACTAAGATTTTCCCCCCTCCGCCACTAATTCTTCCGTCCAAGACTTGATTCTTGCCTCATGCATGCTTGAGGGGCAGAGTTCTCCCTATAGTAGTTCCAGACCGCGCGAGAAAATAACAGCGTAAGACAAAAAAAAGAGAGCAAAAGAGAAAATAAATAGCCGAAGGGCGCCCATCATCTTGGACCCAAGCAATATCTGGACGGGGGAGACCCTGCCTGAAGGAACCAACCACCCCAGAGTGGGCTAGTCTGACGCAAAGTTGTCAACAGGAAAAAAGAAAACCGCGTGTGGCACCCGCTTTTTCGTGAGCGTCTCCAACATGTACCTCACTTCCGCCGGAAACAACGGCCCCCGCGCGCAATGCCCCACCTGCGGGTAGTCCGAATTGCGCCGTGGTGCCTTGTTTCTGCTGCGGTATCCCACGACCACGAAACCTGGGCGAGTTGCCAGAAGTACTGCTTCTCTCGAGGCGGCTTGTCGTGCTGTTTCTTGCACGTCGCTGGGGTATTCAGAGGCCTGGCTTGCCTTGATAGCTGAGACTATTTTAACCCGGCAAGCCCCGGGGGGGGTACTAGTTGTCGGGTTTGAGATGCTGACCGAGCGGAATAGGATTGAAGAAGAATCCGAGCGTACGAAAACTGCAACCCCGGCTACGCGTGCTTTAGCGGATTACTATCTTTTCACATTGGCTGCCCCCCCCCCCCCGCTTTCAATCTTTTCGCAAGACGAGGTTGCTAAGGGTTCCCTTTTTCGCTTGCCACATCAGCCGCAAGCTTCCCCTCTGTTTTTCGAGGTGGGATCTCACAAGATTCTCAAGCACAACCAGCGACCAATTGATCGTTCCACACGAATTGAACCGCAATCAACAACCACCACCACCACCCCCTCCCGCTAGCTCAGATCATACGCCATGATCCTAACAGAAGAAGAGAGCAATTCCCTCACACCTCCTTGCGACTTCCGGTAAAGAAAAAAAACGCCATCGGAGTCGGCAAGACCGCATCGTGGTGGAATGGTGAGCATACAGTCCCCTTGCGAGACGGCTTGCCGGCTGCCTCAGTTTTGCTCCGATCGACCAGGATAGGAATGAGTTGAGGAGGTGACCCGCGGCATCGTCAGCGAAGGGTAAGTGTCGGCGTTTTCGGACCCCGCTGGCCTCTCGGACAAATAGCCCCCCTCTCTTAAAAGATGCCAATATGGTGAAGTTGCATGGCTTGCCGGTAATTTCCCTCAAAGCACCTCTCGATTCGTCACGAAGGTCTGCTGCAGCTGTGTAACAAGGATGTGGTGGTCTTGATGTCATGTCTTGACCTTCCCTCCGTAGGAGAGGTCAGACGGTACCAAGAAGACAGGGCCTACCGTAAGTAAGGTATGTGGACAATGGCCGAAACCACCAATGACCAACAACCAAGGTATTCACCGATCCTCTTACCTCGTGTAACGAGCACAAAGGATATCTTCCCATGACGACGAAGGTCACCCGGAGACTTTGGCACGCAAAACCCTCCCCTGATTTATTCCGAGTTTTAGGTGCGAAGTACACATGTTTCTTTTTGGGGTTTCCCCCCTTCTTTCTGAAGAAGCGCCTGCTTTCGTCGGAATACTCGAAAAAGACGCCCAGTTGCGAAAAAACATGGGGGGTGTAACAACAAAGACTAAGGACCCGTTCGTCGGCGCATTGCTTTCGCTAGGCAGAACCCCGTTTTCGCATTTCTATCTCTTCCCCCTTCCCTCCCTCTAGCCTCCGTCGATAGCACTGGGCGGTGCGTCCGAGTATTTCCGCTGGTATCGTGGTTTCTTTCTTTCGTATTGCGTCCTCCAATCCTTTTTTTTTATATCAGTATAATTCGTTGTCATTTACCCCCCCCTACACTTTACCCTCCCCCCTCAGTGGTGCAAGCACCACGCGCTCTTCAAACCCAAGAAACATTTTCCCCCCCTAGGGCAATGCTGTCAGCGTACGGCCGTACGTACGCGTACGCGTACGCGTACGCCGATTTTTTTTTTGGCGTACGCGTACGCACGTATACGTAGTCACCGGCAGTACTCAACCAAGTGGGTACAGGAGTGAACGTATACCCAACAGGAAGAAACATGCTCGCGAAGCCAGCTCCAAAGCCGGTCGCAAAGCTAGCTCCAAAAACAGCAAAGAGGCCCAAGAACGAGCGGGGTCACTCGTGGAAGACCTGGGGAAGGGTATGAAGGAAGTCAGGTGCAAGTTCTGCACGGAGGGGACGCTGTCGCCGTGTGGTGGTAACATTTAGGGAGCGAGAAGTCAGTACTTCAGAAGCTGGCTGGCAACCGCCTTGTCGGGCTAGTCTCATTGATGACGAGGAGTGAGGAATCGTAGTGAACTTCCTCGTGGGGGGTTTCTTGGTTCTTGCTCGGGAAACACAGGGTGGTAACGTCAGCAGGTAGACGTGCTGAACCCCACCGCATGGTACGGCTTTGGGTGCCGTACGCGTACGCGCATACGTACACGCGTACGCGTACGCGTACGCCGATTTTCGAAAAACTGGTGCGTACGCGTACGCAGCCACCACAGCCCTAGGGGGGGTCAAACTGTGTCCCATTTGGACCATTTCTCGATGTCAGCAGTTCACACGTAAAGGGGGGACCCCCACCCCAGGGGATGATAGTTAATCGTCCGGAAATTGCGGTTTACGCCCTCAGAAATCCGAAAAAGCTCGTCAATGAGCTCCAAAACGCAATTTCTAAAAAAAACGTGCCCGTTTGGTGCCACCGTTCGTCATGGAGACCCCCTCGTAGTGCCCAAGGTGGCAGGGCCCCCCTCAAAATACAAAAGAGAGGCACTTTGAAACGCCCATAGGAGGGAACAGGAAGAAGAACGGGGCCCGGTTTGCGCGGTTACTGTTGGGTGCCCCGTGCCAGTTCTCCAACATTGGCACGAAAGGAGCAGCATTTGAATGCTGCTGCGAACGACGTCTTGGTCATTCCCGACTCTAACGCCCTTCCCAGCTCCAGGCCCAACATCGATCCCAGTTTCCTCGACGCGGAAACGCACCGGTGTTGTGTGTGGCTACCATCTGCCATGATCTCTTCGTCGGCGTTGAGCCTCCTGAAGGGGTTTGTCGAAAAGAAAGGAAAGAAGAGCCGTGAACTACCCTCTCAGTAAGAAAACCTTCCTGAGGCCCCCGCCAACGCCTTGCGCAGATTGGCAGATTCAGGACTTGTCTGCCGCGATGGCTTCCAAGATCGCTGCATGGATTCGCGCGGCGGAAAGCCTAGACACACAGGCAGGCGCGTTGCTGCATACGTGCGCAAAGCTCACGCCCAGACGTTTGATCGCTTCTACGACCCAGCTAGTGTAGTCACTAGTCCGAATAAACGGGGCATCTTACAACCACTTCGGCAACCAACGACTTCGCAGAAGGATGCCACGGGACACTATCATCTCTGAGCAGCCGTCTGCGGCTTAGCAAATCTTATCGGATTGCATCGCTTACTCAGCCTGCACACAACTCTGATAGCGCTCAGAAGCTTTTAGACGACACCTTCCCGACTGACGAAGACCTTGATGAGGCAGGAGTCCAAGACTCCCTTCTGACCAATCAGTGCACCAAGAGCGCTATATGGCACAAACCATGTCTCTGGTTGAGCCAAGCCACGGAAGCTGCATCGTCCGACCCCCGTCGCGCCAGCAGACGAGCTCGAGCTCCCTCATCAGGGCATCCCAGTTGAAGATCGCCGGGGAATTATGGTTGCAGCCGTCCAAGCGCACGGCTTTCCATTTCGCCCCCGGCAAAGAGAGCATGCCAGGAGTAACGGTGCACACACGACTGTTTGCTATCTTGTGTGACCCTGGTGACCCAAAATACGCGTGGTGTGCTCCCGTGCCCCCTCCAAGATTCCGTATTTCTTCCCACGTGACAAACGGTGGCGTTTTGACAAACGGTGGCACCAAACGGGCACGTTTTTTTTACTTGTGCTCGAGCACAGCTTTTAAGCCCTGCGGAGACCATCCAGGTCTTTATTTCGTGTTTTTTCCGGGGTTTGCCCTGGGGTATGTAGTCATGGGCTCGTGTACGCGCGTTTTTCGCCTTAGAAAAAAAATACCCCAATGGGACACTTTTTTGCCTTAGTTTGACCCCCCCTACCCCCCGCCCCCCTGAGACGGTTACAGAACTGCCTGTGAAATGGGGTCTGCAGTGTTCACAAGGGGTCCGGGCTCTTTCACAGGAGTTCCACCGCCGCTGAGGAGTTCCACCGCCGCTGTTCTGATGCAAAAGGAAAAGCTAGAGTGCTGAGCAGTCAGAAGTAGCAGCAGGATTCAGGGTCTTGCCATGGCCCAGCATCCACTTTTATGCCCCTAGCTTCTCACAGTCCGGCCCCCACAGGTAGTCTCCCTGGTTAGAGGTGGCGATCATAAAGGAACCCTGCAGGAGCCCCAGGACAGTGTCCTTTACCCCCCCCCCTGGAAATTACCCCCCTCGGCCAAAATTTAGGCCTCAGGGGGGGGGGGTAAATGACAACGAATTATACTGATATATTCTTTTAAAACAGGGCCTTCTCGTAGGGGGTGCAGTAGGAGATACGTCTTTCGGCTTACAGAATTTCACACAAAACCATATAGCCCTTTCTCGCTCTAGGAGAACCCATTCATGAACGGACACACGGAGACCATAAAACCCCGGAATTTTAAGCGAGCTTTAACTCTAAAACTTACAAACATGGCTAGCCGTAGTTAAAGCGTATAAGCATACCTACTACCCGCCTCACAGCCTCAATGGTCAACCGGCGACCCTAAAACACCGAACCTCTAAACCACAATACACGCTAGAATTCTGAAGCAATCGGCTCTGCTTTTGCTACCTAAAATGATCGTTGCAGGTCCTGCGGTGGTGTCTGTGCATACAGATTTGAAACAATCGGCAAGGTTCTTAGCCCAAGTTAACGTCTGGTTTAATGGCGGGTAAGCGTTCAACAAAGACACATGCACAAGCACACGTACTGCCACTACCGCAGATACGGCAAGCACACCAGTATACAAGGAACCTTTACGACAATGGTCACCCGGAGACTATAAAGTTACACTCAAACAGACAAAGACATACGCGCACGCCCTAAAATCAAAGCACAATCTTTTCAAAAGGGTAAGCGAACCCACTCTTGCGCCCCCCCCCCCGAGTAAGGCCCAGCTTTTTCCCCGACAATTCTCCCAGAGTATCCGGCTTGACGTGATGTCGAGCTTTTTGCGACGTCGACGGCAGAACGCGAGCAACCGCTTGTGAAACCCATACACCCAAAACGTAAAAGGCGCGGGGAGGGGTGGGAGAGGTGGCGAAATGTGAAGTTGCGCACGCATCGTAAGGTGTCTCCGACCCTGATTTCACTAAATCGATTGTGGAAACCTTGTGAGTCAGAAGCGGAGAAACACAGTAATTCTGCGCAATCCTTTTTTTTTTTTTAGAGTTATAGTACTAACAATGTTGCGGGTTGCCCTTCAATGTATTGTGCAGGCTAAAAAGACGTGGGCAGCGTGTTTTGGTGGTTGATCAGAATTCCTTACCTGAAAATGACACAGGGAAACTACAAGTGGGAAAACGATCAACCGGCACGCACAAAAGCACCTGTCTTTTTTTACCACCAGTCGTAATGTGAAGGTTAAAACGTTGGAGGTGGTTGATCAGAAATTGTAAGGAACTACCAATACGCCCAAACGAAGCCCGAAGTTGCAAGCGAACTTCACTCTCTGACATACTCCCAATAACGTGCTGTGCCAGCGAGTGTCTGCTTCGTTCAATCGCTTGCATTTTCTGGTCGTGCGAGGCTTCGAGTGTCCACAGTCTCTAGCGAGTTCCCGCTGTGGGTGGCAACGGACTGGGCCTGTTTTTCTGGTGCAAGCATTTCCACCGGTGCTGCGCAACGAACACATTGTCGCCCCTCAATCTCTCCCCCCTCCGTCCTTCTAGTACTCTGCCTGAAGCGAGACGCAAGCTCAGACGCTGGCGCTTGCCGCCTGTTGCTCCTGTTTTTTCTTCTTTTTTTTTCACTCTCTCTCTTTTTTCACTCTCTCTCTCTCTTCCCCCCTGTTCTTCTACTGCATTCGTCCGCGTTTTTCCCTCTCAAGTGAAGCCCACAAAAACCTTAACTCTAAAAAGACACACACACACACACACACACACACACACACACACACACACACACACACACACACACACACACACACACACACACACACACACACACACACACACACACACACACACACACACACACACACACACACACACACACACACACACACACACACACACACACACACACACACACACACACACACACACACACACACACACACACACACACACACACACACACACACACACACACACACACACACACACACACACACACACACACACACAAGTACATGCACTGCTACCGGCGTGAAATGACATAATCGTACTACTATACGATACCCTTGAAGAAACCCTTTTGACGATAGTCCCCCGGAGACTTTAAAACCCCGGAACCTCAAGCGAACCTCCACTCTAAAAAAAGAAGCGCATCAACCCCGGTTGATTGTCGGCAACACGAACAAGCAGGGGCAAATATGCCGGCGGCTGAACGCATTCAGCCGAGCGCGGCGAAAGGGCGCTTTTCCGCGCGCGGTACACAAGTTTTGTTGTATGCACCTGCTTTGTATGAAAATGCTTGAGGAGACTGCCAGTTGCGATAGATCAAAGGAGGTTAATGTCCACACGAAACACAGGTAAAACTGGGTTTAGTGGCGGGCACAAGCGTTCAACAAAAAAGACCCACTTTGTAGGTGTATCCTTCGAAATGAGCACAAGGCAGTCCCTCGAGTATTTTGTGTTAACAATGCATTGTTGGTACTAAAAATTCATAGTTGGCAGTGTACTACATGAAACGTAGCAGGTGAGTTCTGCTAGTGCGACAAACAAAAAAGGAAACGCAAGGTGCCCGCACCCACCAAGGAGGATCTGGACTTTGGATTCCGTCATTTGAAGCCATTAGAAGCATTTTCCCACGCCAAGAACGTGAGGCAGTTCGTTGCGGAAACAACGAGTGACTTTTTTCACAGTGTGGGCGCTGATATCATGTGATACAACATGTGATCACGCCTTCTCAAAAATTTCACGTAGTGTTCGCAAGTGTCAGAAGCGTCGACGTTCGCGGCAGACGCACGATCCTCTTGTGCTTCTGCCCCCTGCGTGGGCGCCTGGTACGCGTCACTCCCACATCAGGCTGGAAAACGGCAAAAGGTGGTGTGAGTGTGTGAGAGTTGGTCGATCCCCGCGATCTTTTTTTCTAATACAGATGCACCGAAAGGGGGAGCTTTTTCCGGAACAAGGGGCTGCACGCAAGCCTCCAAACCCCACCAATAGCACCTGCTGATGTGGGAAATATACTTTCCCCGTCCCCCCTTGATACTAGCATCACACATACATGAGGTGCAAGTAGCGCCTGAACACGAAACTAAGATTTCCCCCCCGCATGAGAGAGGCAGTATCCTGCCGAAACATTAAACTACAATATCCCCCGCAGAAAAGAGGTACGGATCAGTTGATGCTATTTGTCTGTTGGCTCGGTTATCAGTGCAAGCTCCAAACTCCGGAAACGGGGTTTTCCTGGGGTTATATGTGTTCCTTTTTCTTCATTTTTTTGCGACAAGGAAGAGTTTCGAAGCCCCCTTCCCCTCAACATAGTGTTTTATTTTTTGCCACATGCAATGTGTGAGGAAACTGAACCGGCCAAGTAGGGCCTTCTGATCCGACCGACGGTCATGATCATTTGCCATTTTGTCACCTGAAACCACGTCCAGGATTTGGGCTCAGGGTAGTGCGGTCAACGAAAACTTTAGTTTCCCTTTCTACTTTCTCCTACTCTCGCGGTGTACGGTTTTCATTTTTCGATGATTTCTCTGCGCGAAGGAAGGCACGCGCACCTCGTCCTTATAACGAGACGTTGTGCCTGCCCCGCAACCAAAAGCGAGAGGGACTTACTTTTCGTCGCATCAATTATTGTGCCGGGGGAGAAAGAAAGAAAAAAAGAAACGTTCTACGACCAACTAGTTAAAACAAAGACTAAAGAAAGAAGCCCATACTAGTGCGCACGATTCAACTCCCCCAGTCGGTGCTGGAGCACACGTGTCAGAAGAAGAAGAGTATCCCAGTTGCGGACGATCAACCGGAGGTTCCAGCGAACTTTCACCCTAGACGAAACAGTCTCAGTCGTACAACCCACCTCCCAGCCTCAATGGTCAACCGGAGACCCTAAAACACCGAACTGCTGAACCGCAACAAACGCCTGAGCCAGTACCCTGGAGTTTTTACTCTTTGAAAGAGGAAAGAAGCAAAGCAAGCACAAAGCAAACAGAAAACAAACAGAAAACAGTTTAGAAAACGTGTCCAATGCGCAGCAGTTGCCTGACCCGTCTTCGCTCTCCCGTGGGAGGTGGCCCCGCCGGGGTGATCCTCTCGACGGGCAGGCATAACCGTCAGGACGCTGCGGAGGACAAACAGTAGGGGAGGGGGGGAAAGGGAAGAGACAGAGAGAAGACGCTCGCAGGCAACCGTAAACCACCACAACTCGCAAAACGTTCTCGTCGGCTTTTTGAGGCTGGCGACCTACGGTTTGGCGCAGGCACTCTCTCTGCACTCGCACTCTCACTCGCACTACGGGCTGTTGTTGCATTTGGTATGGCATACTATGCCGTGCGCATCTCGAAAGCCACACCTGCGCTGGTACATTTACTAAAGCGGCTTTTTTAGTAAAGGGGACACAATACAATATTCTCAACAACGCACAACGCTGGACGATAGGGTAATTTACGCCGAAGCACGTAGCCGCACACTCACACTTTTCACACTACTCACGCTCACATCCTCACTCAAAGAAAAAAGAAGAGAGCGAAAGAGAAAATAAATCGCCGAAGGAAGCCAGGCGCCCATCATCTTGGACCCAAGCAATCTCTGGACGGGGGAAACCCTGCCTGAAGGAACCAACCACCCCCGGGTGGGCTAGTCTGACACAGAGTTGTCAACAGGAAAAAAAAAAACAAAAAAAAGAAGAAAGTCATTCAAGATCCAAGGTACCAACCTTTCCTTATGCCTCAAGGACTTGAGACACCCTCGCGTCCAGGAGATTCCACCGATGTTTCCTGGATATGCACAAAAGAACGAGGGTCAAAAAGCCATGAAAATCAGCAAGCCTCAGCACAACAGCTTCGGCCGGGCATTGCAGCACACACATTTCTAGTGTTCGCGCTAAGGAAAAAGCGGCTGATTTCAGCCGGAAAAAAAGTTCTTGAAAAACTGACCGGCTGATAATCAGCCGGCTGACTTTTGGAAGGTCTGCCGATCAGAAGGTTTTTGCGACAATATCTTGATTCACAGCTGGTTCCGCTCCATGGGCGGTATTGCCAAAGCTTACACTGTTGAAAACCGGCTGATTTTGTGCGAGGTCTGCCGGTAAGAAAAAAAGGCTGGAAATTAAATCAGCCGGGAAGCCGGCTGATAGCGCGCACACTGTGACATTCCCGACAGAAAGCTGAGTTACGCGCCTGACCCGGGTAATGTGGCCTCGGCATCACCACATTTTCTTTTTCTGTCACTGACTGGATGCAGTGGCTCAGTTGTGCGCAGGTTGCTTTCCAGCGATTTTTAACCGATTGCAGGCGTATTTGCCTTACTTCGGTACAGTGAAGTCCAGTCGGGAAGAAGAACATCCTCTACGGGTTGTAAAATGGGAGCTGTTGAAGAAATCCCTATTCCATTCGAGGCGGCAACCACTTGAGAAAGCCCCGCTCGAGTTAAAAGAATTAGTAGCAAAAGGGCCCAAATCCTTCATGGGTTCATTCCTTCTTGACGGAGTCTTATACTCCTTTCTCTCTCTCTTCTTTTTCTCATTTCTCCCCACCCACGAAAGCTACGAATTTCTTCGGAGTTTCAAGCGAGCTTTAACTCTACAATTCGGTTACGTTTGTACAAAAGAGGAATACTAAAATTTTGAAGAATCCCGCACACTCTTTTTTTTTTGTTTCTTTTTTCGTGAAAGAACAAAAAGAAAGACAGAAAAATTTTCATCCTTTCACTCGCGAAGTATAGAAAGAAAGCAAAAATCGAAAGGAAACGTATCCGCGTCCGCCCATCGCGTCCAGCAATGCACCCTTTTTTGCGTTGCCCAGGATATACACAAAAGTCGAGGGCGGCGCGAGATTTGTCTGTCCCATCGGTAGACGCACACACACACACACACACACACACACACACACACACACACACACACACACACACACACACACACACACACACACACACACACACACACACACACACACACACACACACACACACACACACACACACACACACACACACACACACACACACACACACACACACACACACACACACACACACACACACATCTAGCTGGCTTGCTTGAGCGCCTTCGGCGCGTAATGTTGGAATCCCTACGGTTCTGAGCTGCGAACTCCTTCGTGCCCATTCGCCCAAAGCGAGTGAAGCAAAAGCTGACGAAACTGGAGAGAAGATAGCGGAACATCGGAGAAACGGAGCCACAGGCGTGCTTCGCCATCAAAGGAATAGCAAAGAAACGGTAAAAAAAAAAAGGGATTCCAATCACACACACACACACACACACACACACACATATCAGCAAGCTTGCTTGGGCGCCGAAGGTGCGTCTAGTGGAATTCTACGTGTCCAGAGACAGCGATGCCACGTCACCACTCCCACTCAAACCGAGGTTTGAAAAGCGATAATCACACCTGCACAAACAGACTGTCCTCCCGAACACCTAGTCTTGTTTGCGTCTCCGTTCCCCGTATGTTTGATGCTAGCATCAAACATACATGGGAGACAGTAGCGCCTGAACACGAAACTAAGATTTTCTCCCGCGACGTCGAGTCCACCGACAGCAACAAGCAGCCGAAACGAGCGTGGCCACAGGACAAGATATAGGATTCCACACACACACACACACTCTCTCTCTCTCTCTCTCACTCACGATCTCACTCACAAAGGCAACACGAGAAGCATGCGTGCCTGATGATTCGCTCAATTGTTCCCGGAGAGAAGGATCGGGCGTGAATAGCCGTCTCGCCTCTGGCGACTGAAGCCGCCATGACGAAGCGAAGAACAGCTGGGCCCTCCTGGGTGTGCTCGAGCGGCACGGATGGCCCGTTCGCTTGCCAAACAGCTGGCAATACAAGTACTGGCTGGATAGGACACACAATACTTATTCCCCCTAGCACACACCCTTACGACTACAACTGATTGCTGAGACACGGTTGTACGAGGCCTTCTCTCCCGAGACGGATTTTCCTGTGCTCTCGAAACATGGGCGGGTTGGCTGTGACGAGCTACGAACAGCCGCCTGGCCAACCAGTCCCTGTTTGTGGACACTTGGTTCCGAGCTGTACGACCGAAACACGTTAGGACCATTCCGAGGTCGTCCATTGCGTTCCGATACGAAGAACGAGGAATGCAAAGAACGTGCCCGAAGAAAAACGCAGAGCATAAAGGACACCATCTTTCCTATATTGCCAAAGGTCACCCGGAGACTTTAAACCCCCGGGGTTTCAAGCGAGCTTTTTCACTGTAAAAAAACGCTTTCAAAAAAAAAAAAATTAAACAGGAGGCCGCAGTCCCTCATGGTTTTAACTCCTTGTTTTCGGAGTCATGTGCTTCCTGGTAGCGGTAACCCCGAATTTCCTGCTTACTTTTCCATTTATTTTCCCAACAGTATTTATTACTATGTTTACTTCACAGAAGGACGGTGCCACGGTGCGACTCGGCAGCCCCTGCTAAACGAGCGCCACGTGGGGGGTGAAGTGAACGGATTCATCCCTTCCTTCAGCACCAAAAGTCCAGGAATACCGGTATTCCCAGCAATAGAGAGCAAAAGACGCATGGAGAGAATAGCCGTAAAAGGAACAAAAAGAAAGTTTACCACGATTACCATTTCTTCCCCGCAACGTACATTCGTACCGACGGGAACCTTTCCGGAACAACGGTTGCGCAAGAAAGAGAAGAACGAAGCCAACAAATAAAATGTGCTAATACAGGTATCCCTCCCTGAGAGGTTTGTACTGCCCTGTACACGCGAAGAACAAAACTCTCCCAGCATCAACCATGCATGAGAGGCAGTGCTCTGCCTAAACATTAAACTAAGACCCCCCCCTACGCCTCCCATCGCGTCCCGTTGAACACGAGATATGCACAAAAGTCGAGGGAGTGACGACCCACTTGTTGTAAGCTGGGAATAAAGAACACATTAAACAGAGTTCCCACCAGTTTTCTTTTCTTCTTTTCCTTAAATTCCTCTTCACCCACCCGCGCTGTTTTGAGCGAGACGGAAATGAACCGCACTGAGTTGGAAAACAAACTGATCAACGGAAAGGTAGAAACTAACTGCTAGGGGGCACGAGCCTGCTGGACCATGGGAAGCATGTGTTGCTTGTTTTGTTGCATGTAATTTGCTAGTCAAGCAAAAATGCGTTGGCCGAAGCGACATATCATCATGTAGTTGATTGATTTGCTTGCGCGCTACTCTGATGGCTTCCGAGCGGAATGGCTTCGTTGCTCATTATATGGGTGACTTGTCCCCCGCATGCACTAAAGGCAGACAAGCACTGCTCACATTAGACAAAGATATCACGCCAGTGATTTCAGGTTTGATCCAACTCATATATCATGCTCCTCACATCAGCGTGGGTACCCCTGAACTTCCCAGGGTTTTTGTTCCATACGCTTGAGCAGCATTCGGCACAGAAAGAAAGAAGACGCCTGTTCTTTTCTCCCCCCCTTGTCCCTCCCTCGATGCACAAGAGGTAGTGTTCTGCTAAAGCATCTACTACTGTGGTACCTCCGAAAACGCAGACAACGCGCAGAAGAGAAGTTATGCGGCCCGCGGCGCAGGTTGCACAAACCGGAGAAGCCCGTGTGGCAGGGAGTGGAGACGAGGTGATGCAAGACGAAGGGGAAGCGCGAAGCCCCCAGCCCGGACGGATCAACAAGACGCAAGACCAGGCGACCAAAAGAAGGAGGGGGACGCGACCCAGAGACCCGGGCTAAGTAGCTTGGAACTAGTGTGATGGACCTTTCTTCGGAGGGGCTCACGCACTCAAAGATCGACTTATACGCAGGAGCTACGCAATACGGGGTTTTCGGGGGTACCACTACTACTACCTAAGATCCCCCCCACCTCCCCCCCCTTCGATGTCGCTGCTCTTTTTGTTTCTTATTGAAAAAGCACCTGCTTCGCAGGAAATACTCGAGGAAGCCGTCTCATATTCTGATGGAACTAAGATTCCGCCCTGCACACAACATCTTCTTCGAAGAAGACTTGACTCAGAGACAGTGCTCTGTCTGCAAGCAATTGAACTAAAGTCCCCATGCCCTCCCTAGCACTGGGCGGCGGCCTTCCGAGTATTCTTTCGCCGCGGACGCGTGCTTTTTTCGAGACCCTGTCTATTGTACCAAAAACGTGCAGTTTTTTCCTTCGGTGCCCGCGCAACTCTACCTTGGGGAAGCAGTGGGTGGGGAAAGGGACCGTAAACAATGGAGCCATGTCCGATGCAAGGTACGCGGGCTAAAGGTGGTAGAACCACACACGAACGCCAACCGAAAAACAAACTTCCAGGACAAAGCCTTCAGCGAAAGCACCTGCTTTGTAGAAAATGCTTGAGGAGACTGCCAGTTGCGATGGATCAAAGGAGGTAAATGTGCTGTAGCCCACACGAAACACAGGTAAATCTGGGTTTAGTGGCGGGCGTAACCATTCAACAAAAGTGGGTGTATTGTTTTCTCCCCCTCTAGCCTCCTTCGGAATGAGCACAAGGCAGTCCCTCGAGTATTTTTGCATGTAGAGCGAGCGCCGGCAGGAAAACACTGCGAACGCACAACGCCGGAGGAACGAAAAAGCTGTGTGTGTCGTCCTGCAGCTTCCAACAGGGACTATACATGCGCACAACCAAACGTGCTCTGCGTATTGTGTGACGAGACCTGCAAACGGAAAGGTAAATGGGAGAACGCGTTTTCGTCACCAGCATCCGTACTACTACTCGCCTGCACCATTGATACCGGTAGTTGGCGAACCTCTCAGGGTTGGAAAGACCCAGCTTACGAAAATAGATCCGCCGCAACTGTCAAAAGCACAGCTACTAACTATTACAGTTACTATTTAGCACCGGTAATTCGTAAGGGCCATGAATGGGCAGGGGTCCTTGGGGCCTCGGGGTGTGCAAAGCCTCCCGACCTGCACTCACGTACACCACGTACTTGTCCTACGTATGACAAGTACATATGACAAGTACATGTACTTGTCATATTATTAAGTACTACGAGCATACGTGTCATATGACAAGTACACACTTGTCATATGACAAGTCTTGTGAAGGAATTACTCTACTCTTGCATACAATTTGCTGACAAGAGTATGGTATACGACCCAATACTCGCAAAAAGTATTAGTTCAAGCGACAACTGACTGATCAAGCTCTGTGAGAGAAGAAACAAAGACGGAAAGCTCTCCTAGTCCCTGCACCCAGGTCCCAAGTGTGTATTTGTCACGGATTGTACTTGTCATGGTACTTTGTCATACGCATGACAAGTACGTGGTGTAGAGTCTCTCGTAGAGTGAGGCGTCAAACGCGTAGAAGCTTTCCTCCTCCCTCCGGCGTTGGATTTTTCCCCTTTTTTCCGGTGCGGGCAAAAAGACTGCATCTGAGCGGGACCTTGCGTCCATCCGCCAGCAAAAAGGAAAAAAGGTCGGAAACACAGAAAGAACACCGAAATGTTCCACTGGAAGACGAACCTCTTTTCTCTCTCTCTTTTTCTCTTCTCCAACTCCCCCCCCCCCCCCCGGGGGGCCTTCCCGAGACTGATTTGCCTGTGTTGTCTACGAACAGCCGCCTGAAAACCCAGCCTCACACCGCAGTCGCGTTGTGGACACTCAGGCTTCCATCCCCGCCTCCCCACCCTCTCATCAGGATAAACGCGTTCTCGCAATTCCCACTTTTCTTTGCACTGAGACACCTTCATTGATTGATCGGGTGTCTGTGTGCACGAGTGAAACCGCACTTCGAACACCAATGCTCTCACACTAAAAGTCTACGACACCATAAGCCCTGGTGCAAAAAGAAGCACTGTAAACAACGCACAGCAACGACGACTCCATCAGACGAATAACCTCACTAACCACGGGTACCCAGTGTGCCCAGAGTGCCTTGTTTTCGTCGCAGCAAGATCGAGAATTCGTGTTGTACTCAAGGTATGGGTTGTCCTACAAAGTATCTAAGAGGGAAACAGGACGACGTGAGCGGCATGGTTTTTAGAGCCGCGCCAGTCTGCGGAGGACGCGGGCGGCAATTCCCGACGAAAGACCTTGTCCTTTAATGGGACACGCCCTGCTGTTCCCACGCGAAGGTACACCCCATTGTTGCAGAGTACGGTGCGTGCGCCTTAGTGCGAGCACGGCAACACGAATAAAAAAACAGAAGAATTTCAAGAAGCAAAAAAAAAAAAAAAAAAAAAAAAAATCAAAGCAGAGCGGTAGGGCGGGGGAGACCGGCACCAACAGCCGCCTCGTCTGCCGCAGGCTCACACTCATGGTGGGGTGGAAAAATGATTACCTCTTCAATGAGTACCTGCTTTGTAGTAAGTCCTATGGCGCGGTGTGCAGAAAACTCGCTGTATAGCTCCCCACACACGAAAAAAGCAAGGGTGAAATAATCTGGGCGGCTAACGTTCAACGAAGATGAGGTAAGATAGCGCCTTTTTTTTTTTTCGCGGTGTCGTGTGTTGTTTCGCTCCTCTTGCCTGCCGCGAGAGGGGGGGGGGGGGGGGGTATGTTGACGGCTGTAGTTGAGAGAGCTAGTGCCATGTTCACAGTCAGAATCAGGATCAGAGTCATCGTAGACCCTCCTTCAAGGCCGTCCCCGTACTGGCAGCATGGGCGACCAGTCACCTGATCATCCAGACTCGACACTTAGCCTAATGTGCCCCTGGCTTAAAGGACCGAAGCATACAACCGCACGGCGGAATCCAGCCGAGAAGTGGAAGCTGAAGCTGGAAGTTGAAAAAAGCGGGCGTCGCGCCCCTGTTCGTAGGGAATACTTGAGGAGACTGCCAGTTGCGAAATCTCAAAGGATACTCATCGGCATGCCGATGACTCCCCACTATCGCAACAATATTCCAATCCCAAAGGAGGTAAATGTGCTGCACGAAACACAGGTAAATCTGGGTTTAGTTGCGGGCGTAAGCGTTCAACAAACAAGACCCGCGTTGTAGTTGTATTGTTTTGTCCCCCTCCGTCGAAATGAGCACAAGGCAGTCCCTCGAGCATTTTTTGGGTGCGCAACGACGCGTTTTGGCTGTTGCACACCCGCTTTTCGCACGCTTTTTTTGACTGGACTCTACTGTGTGTGTATTCGTCCCGACCTCCCCCTGCCTCGTTCCTCCTCCAAGACTCAGACCGCTGTCCTGTCTGCAGACACTCTTGTTCCGCGCTGATGATGGTCCGCCTTAAATGTGTCTGTGGCCCAAAGGACCGAAACACGGCGCAGACGGGACCAGTGCGGTGTTGAGCACATACCCATTCCAAGCACGTTCTTGCAATCCCCCCCCCCCCCCCGCCCCCCGTCGACGAAAGTTTATATGGTGATAGTGCGTTGCTCAGGGTAGTCGAAGGCCTGACAATCACACTAATGCAACAAATTTACCAAATGGTGTCGGCTGTTCCATTTTCGCGGTTTCCTTCCCGACCCGAAGCAGGCCCTCTTCTTTTGCCTGTGCATTGTTCCATTCTACCCTCGGATCCCCCTTGGGAGCAGCTTTTGCGGCCTCTGGTCTGCTCGGCCCTTCGCCGGGGAGCGCAGCGGGCATGACACTGCCCCTGGGGAATTCTCTCCAACGTTGTACGGCACACAAAAAAGAAAAGAAGAAGAAGAAAAGGTGGGGTGGGTCGAACAAGTATCACTCCGAATTATTAATTGATTTGTTGCTACTTGACACAATACGAAATGAGAGCGCTCTCTCTCTCTCTCTCTCTCTCTCTCTCTCTCTCTAGAAGTTGAATAGTTGGCAAATGGCAACTAAGACACACACGCGCACACGCACTGACACTACCACAGCTACGATATGAGTCATCTAGTGGCCAATCCGAGCTCAGAAACTGCGTATAGGAACGGTACGGGTCAGGGACACGCGCGTGGCAACGCCTTTGTCGCAAATTGAAAATGGGTACAATTTCTTAGGTATTTTTGAGGCGTACTCATATGTATACCAGAATACGATACCTTGAACGAACTCTTTCGACGCGTCTTTTACAGCAAGTGGACTACGACGGTATCTGACCATGTCGGATCCTCCCGCTCTCGTTCTTGATTATTGTCTCTTGCACGCTTAACTCGCCTCTCTTTTGTTGTTGTGTCGAGTAGAAGCAGAGTCGTGAGTAAAGGTCCTGACGACGAGGCGAGTGTCAAATAAGTGTTATTGACGGCCAGCCGGGTGTCAAGTAAGTGTTATTATTCGATCCCCCCCACGGATTAGTTTACGTTGCAGATTTAGACCAACGGTCTAAATCTGCAAACCGGGGTAGACCGGGGGGAAAAATAAAAAAAGTCGTCGGAAAAACGCAAAACACAGCGTTTCCAGGAAGGTTACTTTTGGACAAAGTTGCGGTGGTGTATCAGCTCCGCCCCGAGCCACCGAACGAAAGCGCTGACCAAACCGACCCAGGACCACCCCCCACAAACGGTCAATATCTGCAAACCCCTGGAACCTCTTGAACTAATACCCTGACCTTTAACTCTAAAAAAAAAAAGGGTAATGTACAGATATATATATGTGCACTGTATTGTTTTTTTTTTTTTTTTTTTTTTTTTTGCAAATATATGCATGTTCGTACAAACATGCATATATTTGCAAAAAGAACTTAAGTTTTTTTTTTACAAATATGTGCATCTTTTTCGTAAGGGTAGGCGGTTTTTTTTTTTTGGCCCATGTCCGTCGGCCCACAGAAATTTACGCGCGCGCGCGCAAAAAAAAAACTTTTCAGAAAAAAAAAACTTTTGCCACAAGACTTTCTGCTACTGGATGTCACACCATATGTGCCGGCTATACTACTGGCCAGTCCGCTGTTGGCACTTTTGTGCCCGTTGTTGGTAGAATTTCTGGACGATGAGCTCAAAGGTGAGTGTGAAGATGAACTTAATGTGTCCGAGGGGTTGCGGTGGCAGTCTAGAGTTCAACAGTCCTGAACGCCGCGCGGGGTGCGTTTCGACAAAACCTTCCATAGTCGGAGGCTGCAGATGATAGACGATGCCACAGGAGAAAAAACACTCGGGTTTGAACTCGAGATCGCGGTTCGCTGGGTACGCTGCGAACAATAAAGCAGTGACCCAGAGGACTGTCGATTGCGCGGGTGTCCGTCAATCTCTTATCTCTCTTCTGACATGCCCCATTGCGATGTCACGGTCCTACCGAACCACCGTGCGAGAGCCTACTGACGGCTGGTCGGTGGCATTTCCATCGGCGAGAATAAGCGCCAGCTACCCGCAGATAGTATGGTGAACTTCAACTTCTGCTTTCCTCCACCTTGTGCAAGGATGGTTGCTCTCGCGGCTTCTGCGGCGGTCTGCTGTTGAAACCCCCAAAGGCGGACGTCGACACCGTCACTTCGGGTGTAGTGGCTTTGTCAATATTACCCGAGTACACAAAGATGCCCTGCTTGGTGTAAACGGAGTTTGTCGGTACTCTGCCGACCCTCCTGTCAGCAAGCTTTAGCCAGTGGCCACCTTCTGATGCGTAGCAAACGGCGCCGGACTCACAAGATGTACCTCACCCACATCGAAAGAGACCATTGATGTCTCGACATCCGCACGGAGGGCAGGTGCTTCTAGCACACGGCAATTGGTTAGACGCCGTGTGCAACGAAGGCAGTTATGCTCAGGGATGTGCGGTCTAGACTGTCAGGCGACGAGTGCCGTTTTCTTCGCAAATATACCGCGGCACAAGGCATTGCCGCCGGTCAAGTGCACTAAGTCGCAAGCACCGTGAACGCATCGCTTGCCCCGCGTCCTTTTCATGCCTCCTCAGTCGAGTCTCAGATACTAGTAGCTGCTTGAGGCGTCGGAAGGCATAGACGCGTGCACTGCCCCGGACTGGTTCTGTGTGATAATCGCACCACAGTGGCAAAACCTCCCGACATGCCTTGCCGGTAAAACCGCGCACACTTTCGAGGCTGAGGCTGTGCTTGTATCCCGCGTGCTTCGACTGCGTCCAGCAGGAGCTACGCAAATCTTGCTGTTTAGATTGACACCAACGTCAAAGTAGCACGATATTGCTTGCCCAGCGCACCAACCCAGCACCGGGCATAGTCAGCTTCAAAGTCAATACACACTGAGGTAAACAAAGTCTACGCGATTTGCATCGCCGTGAAGTATCGGTGTGATGAACAGGTTTTCGACTTTTCGCGAGCCGGACACGCTCGTGACTACGCCTGCAGTCGCTCTCACGACCGGTTCCAATGCACAGATCCCAAAAGTTTTTTTTTGGCAAAAGTTTTTTTTTTCCGGGGGTTCCCAAAAATTTACGCGCGCGCGGACATGGGCCAAAAAAAAAAAACCGCCTACCCTAATAACAATTAATTGTAAACACGAAAGAAAACGCTGGCAGCGTGTTTGGGAGAAGATTAGCCTACCGATCATATTCACTCACTATCACTCACTAACAGGCTAATCCTCCCCCGGCACGTACAAACAAAAAATGTCACTAACTCGGACTGACATCCTCGAGGGAGAAGTCGAATGGGGTGCTATCCCCGTCGTGAAACTCCCCCGCGGGGAGGATTACGATGAAGCGGAATATATGCATATATATTTGCAGAAAAAACTGCATTTTGCATATGCATGGCACAAAAAGTTGTATGTTTTTCCATTTCTGCGCATATATCTGCAAGTTTCCCTTAGATACCTCTATGCGCGTCGTCGTGGCACGCGTTGTGCGGCCTGCCCCGCTCGAGGCTGGTCGAACAAAAAGGTCACCCGGAGACTTTAAACCCCCGGAGTTTCAAGCGAGCTTTCACTCTAAACAGAGAGTGTGGGGCCATATTTTTCACTGCGCCGATCTTCTCAAGTTAAGGCGTGCAGTAACAGGGGCGCAGGTGCACGGTGAGGTCCAGCCTCGAAAGCTGGAGTTCAAGAGGGTGTCTCAATCGCAGTTGCCAACCTCTTCGCGGTGATCCCCCGTCCACGTGTGCAAGCACGGCTAATGGCAACACGTGCACAGTGCGCTACTCAGGGTAGTTGAAGGCCTGTCAGTAGTCCCGAGGGACGATAGTGCTAATGCAATCCCTTACTAAAGAGGGTCCCGAAAAGCGGGTGTGCCACAACCAAAACGCGTGTAAATCCACACCCCGGAAAGCGGGTGTGACACCCGCTTTTTTAAACTCCCGCTTCCGAGGCGGGACTGCACCGTGTGTCTTCCCTTCGCCGTTCCCCCGAAAACGCACAGCCGGTCGTCTCCTGAAGGCATCTGCATTCAAGTTTTGCTTATGACCATCACCTATGTTCGGGCCCTCGAAACGATGAATGCGGTGGTTTGCCTGCTGGCTGGGAGACTGGCACATGGCGCAGCTGGTATGTCTCACAGCCAGCTCTGTCGACACACCTAGCAAGCTTGCTTGAGCGCCTTCAGCGCGTCAGGTTGGAATCCTTACGTTTCTGAGCGAACTCCTCGTATCCACTCAGGTTGGAGGGGTAAAGCAAAAAGTGACAACGCAGGCCCCCCCGTTTGCCCCCTTTTTTGTTCTCCCCCTCCTGGGATAGCGACACACACACACACACACACACACACACACACACACACACACACACACACACACACACACACACACACACACACACACACACACACACACACACACACACACACACACACACACACACACACACACACACACACACACACACACACACACACACACACACACACGCACACACACACACACACACACACACACACACACACACACACACACACACACACACACACACACACACACACACACACACACACACACACACACACACACACACACACACACACACACACACACACACACACACACACACACACACACACACACACACACACACACACACACACACACCCAGTCTCTAACCTAACGTTAAGAATCTAACTCGACGCGCCTTCGGCGCTTCGAGTTAGATTCCTAACGTTTCTGTGCGTACTACTCCTACTCACTCGCCAAAGCGAGTTTGGGGGGATAAGGCAAACCAGAACGATTATTGCACCCCCCCGCTTCACATACACACACACACACACACAATAGCAAGTTTGCTTGAGCGCCAAAGGCGCGTCTACTGGAATCCCATTTCCTTTTGGCAGACGTGATGCCGTTCAGTTCCATCCTTTGCGAGGTTCGGCAGGGTAGAAATAAGCCGCACCCTCTCTCTGTCAGTGTGACAACCGCGACACACAACCGAGCGCAAAGAACGTAATTCCACTCACACACACACACGCGCACACGCGCAGAAACTAATGCCCTAACCCTTTATGGACGGGGGGCATGTATTTAACTCGAAGAAAGCCAGAACCTGAGCTGGAAAATTACCTGGGACACCGGGCCTCCAGAGCAAAGGCAGGTCGAAAAGGATCAATGCTTCAATGCTTGCTAGAGGTGTGTTACGAAACCTTTCCGAGGAGCACCAGGTTTCCCTTTCTGGAGTCGTAGAACTCTCGAGTTTGACCTACGGATTCCCCAGAAGGCTTTCTGCGCCCTGGACAACTTCCCTCCCCTTCCGTCCGTAAGAGCGGAAACTCCAGCCTCTGAGGCTGGACTCACCGTGTACTGGGGGTTGAATTACCATGTGTAATGAGCCCTCCTCTTTACCTTCTCTTCCGAGAGAGTACCCTTGATGTGCTCGCATCAAACATGCATGAGGCAGTGTCCCGCCTAAGCATGGCGAAATTAAGATTTCCCCCCCTCGAAAGTGCGTGTTTAGTCGGAGTTCTGGGTTGCGCGAGCTCCCCAACGCCCCCTCCGCTGTCCTGTCTGCAGACACTCAGGTTCCGCGCTGATGATGCTCCGCCTCATGTGCACGTGGTTTAAAGGACCGAGGCGCAGACGGGACCAGTGCGGTGTTGAGCACATATCCATTCCAAGCACGTTCTTGCAAGCCCCACTCTCCAGACGGCTACGAACAGCCGCCTGACAAACCGGACTCACACCTGCTGTCCTGTCTGCAGACACTCAGGTTCCGCGCTGATGATGCTCCGCCTCATGTGCACGTGGTTTAAAGGACCGAGGCGCAGACGGGACCAGTGCGGTGTTGAGCACATATCCATTCCAAGCACGTTCTTGCAAACCCCACTCTCCAGACGGCTACGAACAGCCGCCTGACAAACCGGACTCACACCTGCTGTCCTGTCTGCAGACACTCAGGTTCCGCGCTGATGATGCTCCGCCTCATGTGCACGTGGTTTAAAGGACCGAGGCGCAGACGGGACCAGTGCGGTGTTGAGCACATATCCATTCCAAGCACGTTCTTGCAAACCCCACTCTCCAGACGGCTACGAACAGCCGCCTGACAAACCGGACTCACACCTGCTGTCCTGTCTGCAGACACTCAGGTTCCGCGCTGATGATGCTCCGCCTCATGTGCACGTGGTTTAAAGGACCGAGGCGCAGACGGGACCAGTGCGGTGTTGAGCACATATCCATTCCAAGCACGTTCTTGCAAAGCACCCCCCAGACCAGTAAATTACGTACGTCGCGTATGCAGCTGGTTGCCTTCGACGCACTATTTCCCTTTGGTACCTCCAACTATTGGTGTTGCATGCAGCAGCCCCATACCCACTGTACTCTGCGGAGTTTACTCCGCGGATTGCCGCCTAGAATGAAGACAAAGCCAGTTCGAGTTCTAGCGCCACGGCCCTCGAGCTTTTTGAAACCGCATGACACAGTTGTAGGAGGGGCCTTCTCCCCGTGACGTGGTTGCCTGTGCTCTGGTGGTTTTGGTTGGGACGAGCTACGAAGGTCGCCTGGCCAACCGGACTCACGCAGTTGAAAACTTTTAGTTCAGCATTCCCAACCTGAAAATGACACAGAGTAAACACAAATGGGAAAACGATCAACCGGCAGGTGCGCACAAACACCACCAATGACCAACAACCAAGGTATCCACCGATTCTCTTACCCCGTGTACTTACGGCACTCAGAGCACAAAAGGATATCTTCCCATATTGACGAAGGTCACCCGGAGACTTTAAAACCCCGGAGCTTCAAGCGAACTTTCACTCTAAACAAACGTATGGCCCCCTCCTCCGGAGAAGGTCCAGCCTCCATGGTCAACCGGAGACCCTAAAACACCGAACCTCTAAACCACAATAAGCGCTAGAAAAGCGGGCGCCAACCCGCTTCTTAACTCCTCCGGGTTTAGCTCCAGCTTCCGAGGCTGGACTCCAGCTGCGCGCGGTGTTGAACGCAACACTGCAAAAGTTGGCCCAAGCTGAGCGAGCCCACCCCTATTTCTCGGAAATGCATCGGATTGCCTTTGCGTCGTATCCTCTACGGGAGGGGTATAGCATGTGGTACACGGCTACTGCAACACTATGGATGCTCTAAGGGATGCTATCAGCACCCAATACCACGTAGCTACGTAGTATCCTCTACGGGTTGTAGAATGGTTTTCCATGTGGTACACAGCTACTTACTACACACACTACGGTGGATGATCTGCGGGATGCTACCACCGCAATACGGTGGCAGTACTCCACCAAGCAGCGTTGTGCTATGAGGCCGGTGGTCTACGGGGTGTTATCAGCACCCGCTAGCCGTCCGTCCATGCCTCCTTAGTTTGGTTAGTGGGGGGAGGTGCCACCAGTGTACCCACAGGCCATCCGTGGCCCTGGGATAGTAGCCTTGTTCACGAGCTGCTGAGCTGACGGTGCCGCACAGACGACAACACCCAGGAAGATTCATGCAGGACTGGGCAGCCCTCGCCGAAGCACATTCAACCCGAAGTGCCACCCCCCATCTTCCCTTGCAGTCACAATCAGGGCGGGGACCCTGAGTTTTTTAACTAATTGCTCAGACACGTAGGGGCCTTCTCCCCGTGACGGATTCGCCTGTGCTCTGGTAGCACGGGTGGTCCTAGCTGTGACGAACTACGAACAGCCGCCTGACAAACCAGACTCACACCGCTGTCCTGTCTGCAGACACTCAGGTTCCGCGCTGATGAGACCGAAACACGGCGCAGACGGGACCAGTGCGGTGTTGAGCACATATCCAAGCACATTCTTGCAAATCCCCCATCCCTTCCTCGTTCCCTCCCTTTTCGTTGTTGTCCCACGCGCAACGGCGCCACTTTCTTCTTTTTTACGTAGAAAATTGAATCAAGAGGTAGTTCTCCCCTACGACACAAAAAAGCAGAAAACAGGATGGAAGCATCCGGAACCAGTCAGCAGTCTTCCCACGGGGGCCCCAATCGAAGCCTGGTCGTCAGCATTTCGGCGTGCTTACGCCTTGCGAAAAGAAGGAAACAACAAGAAGGAGAGTCCAGTTGCCGAGAGTCATCCTGGTGCTCCAAAACCCCCGTGGCTTCAAGCGAACGTTCACTCGAAAACCAGCACTAGTTCAGTATACGCATATCGAAATACTATCGAAATACATATCGTATCGAAATACAAGACCACACGAAGGAACCCTTTCGACGATGTCTTGGCAGCAATCTTTGCTCGGTTTCCCATACTTGCGTTCTGTCGGACGTGAGTGCCGTGGCCGGGACGAGAGGATTGAACCCAGAAGCTGGTTAGATTTATGGTCCGAGATCCGGGGTGTGAAGCATATTCGATCAAGACTGTCCGTCAACGCACTACCGAGTGGGGTATCACGAAGGAAAACCAAAGACTAAATTCAAAAAAAAAACGAGTTTCTTCTTGGTGTCGGTCGCAACACTTACAAAACTGCGTAGTTAAAGTGTATAATCTTCTACTACCCGCCTCCCAGCCTCAATGGTCAACCGGAGACCCTAAAACACCGAACCTCTGAACCACACTAAACGCTAGACACCCACATGCCTGCCCAGTAAACAGGTACACATCGAAGAGGAAAGATAGCCTTGGTTTTTGAATAAGCGTCTGAAAAATACGGGTTCGCATGACACGGTCTTCCCGGTTTCTACCATCCGTACTGCTCTTTTGGCGCGGGGAGGGGGGGGGGGCGCTTCGCTTCCCGTTCGCACCTCCGATTCATGATTTCTTCCCGTGGAGCGCTTTCTGCAAGGAAGGCCTCCTTCAAAAAAATAGTCACCAGTCTAAAAAAAAAACATCATCCTCCCTCCCCTTTTTCCCCCTCTCCTTTCGGCACGCGCGCTGCACGCGCCGAGGCTTCGACAGGTGGGCCGGACCGCTGACAAGCTGAGAATGACGTGACTGATGGACTGGCCTCGTTTTTGACGCCGGGGCGGCAAAAGAGTGGGGAAAGCTTTTAAAGCGACGGTGAACGAACACATTTGCTTGTTCCCCCCCGTACGGTAAATAGGTGACCTCTCACGTGTAGAGAGAGACCGTTGGGCATCGGAATCCGGTGTTCCACTAAACAGGCCATGCCCACACAGTCAATAGTTCCCAAGCTGTAACAGTCACTGGTTAGCTCACTTCGCCCGCGTCTGCAATGCACGGATCTTTTCAAGTCTTAACCAAACGCGGCCAGCACCTTCGTGAGAAACAGAAGCAGAGCCGCGTGCTTTTTATTTATCTAAATATTTTTTTGGTTCATTTCTTTTTTTGACGTCTCTTCTTCATTCTGTTTTTTGTTTTTGTTTTCTCCTTGTCTTCTCCCATCCTCTTCTTCGCCCGAGGAACGCCGAAACCCGAACATTTCCGGGGTTGGGGTCTTGCGATGATGAACGAGCCAGCGGGTGGCCGGCATCAGTGGCGGTGAAAAATGAAGCAAAGGTGGGTCAACGTGTTGCGGCTGCCTCTTTTGCTCGGATCGACCAGGATAGGAATGAGTTGAGGAGGTGACCCGCGGCATCGTCAGCGAAGGGTAAGTGTCGGCGTCTTCGGACAACGTCCTTGCTTCCGCTGGCCTGACGTGGTTAAACGCTCGGCAGATACCGTGCCCTTTCCGCCGCACCTTTAAAGCTTGACCCCTGTGATCCGTCCCGAAGCGGCGTCGGTAGCATTCAGCTGCTGGCCCTCTCCCCAACCCCCCCCGTGCCACCGTTCGCTCTGTTCCAGAGAAGAAGAGAAAAAAAAAAAAAGAAAAAAAAACAACGACAGCAACAGCAAAGAAGCGAAAACAACGATCAGTTCCGGGGCAGGGGACTCTCCCAAATTCACCGGTTCGTCGGTTTGATAAAATAACATAAAAAGGATGATCGTCGTCGACGCAAAAGGAGGAGAAAAACGTTGTTCTGCGAGCAGCGCGGCGTCTCTAATGATGTAGAACCTCAGACACGCGGGTTCCTCTTTTGGCTCAAGACGCCATATACCGTCAAAGTCCCCTGGTCCGGGAGAGGGGGGGGGCCAGATAAAGAACAGGAAGAAAATAAAAAACGCAAATTTCCTTTTGGTGTAGTCGTGGCTTTCCGCGCCAGAGTGCAGTGTTTCAGTCGGCGGTACGGGCGGTTGTCGCGGCCCTGTGCACGACCACGATCTGCAGCAGCAGGGGGGGCACCTCCTGCAGCAAAAGGCAAATGTTATATGAGTCAGAACATTATAAGACAGGGCTTACGCTCCACGTGTGGAACGTGTGGATTTCCACACGTTAATTCTTTTTGGATTTTGTTCCCCCACGTGTGGATCCACAGGTACCACGTGTGGATTTTGATTTATTGGTCCACATGCAGGGGAGTCTAGGTCCACTGGTGATCAAGGCCGCACAGCCAGGTGTCGCCTAGTCCAGTAGCCACCTAGCGACGCTATTTTCTTTTGCCGTCGCACATGAGGGGAAAGGGTTTTTCCCCCTCGAACCTAAGCGCCCACATGTGGACCACACGTATTTTCTCTGAGACCGAAAACGGAGCGTAAGCCCTGAACTTGAGCCCTTATTGCCGAAAACACGGGCACCTGACTCCGGTGTTTCAGGCGAGCTTCTTCGATGCTGCAGGAGCGGGAGTGCCGTAGCGACATGCAAGGTACGTTGCTGCGCGGGCTGGTTCGACGTTTAAAGCAGTAAACCCGTACACGAACGAAGTCGCTTGAGGAGAGCCGCGCTGGACCTGGCAGCAAGGGAACGAAGCCGTCGCTCGCGCGGAGCAGACCGGCCGCGCTTGGCGCTCGAGCTTGGTCGTGCAGAGGACCGTCCTCGCCACGGCTTGCTCCGAGGACCTACATGCTGGGGTTGCGGGCACTTAGAGTACACGGGTACCGTAGGTACATTGGTAGTGCTAGTGGCGCATGCTGTGGTACAGCACTACAGGAAGTGGAGGGCAAGTGGTTCCTGCCCTCTTCCTCTCACCCAGATCTTGGTCAGCACTTGCTAATCATAATGCTTTCAACGGCCGTGCCGGAATTACGTGCACTCCGAGGCCCGCTGCACATCTTTGAACCCAACTACACTGCTCTCGATGGAAGCAGAAAGGCAGCAGCACACCAAAAAGGAGAAGAAGAGAACAATGGCCTCAATCTTTAAAAAGAAAACGAACCAAAAAAAAACACAAAAAAACGCCTAACGATCACGGAGAGAAGCAGGACTTGCTTTCGCATTGTCTACTTTTATTCCGCTGCTTGAATTGATTAAGAGGGGGGCCCGTTTGAACGCGGATAGAGATACAGAGGGGGCCTGTGACATGCCGCGGTCGAGCGAACACGTACCGTGGGGGCTCGCATGAGACTTATAACGCGAAACAGCCGGAAAGAAGGTGGGGGGGTTTAATATTATGCATTGGACACCGAAAAGACCCCCGTTGTGTGGTGCATGGTTTCTGCCTCCGTCGAAGTAGGCAGCGGACGCTGCCTCCGAGGGTTTAGCGACGGATGCGAAGCAAGCTACGGAGGAACCCATTCGACGAATGGCATCCGGAGACTTTTCAAACATCCCGGGTTCTCAAGCGAGCTTTCCTCCTCAGCTGTGTGAGTGTGCGCAGGACCTGTTTTTGTATTTTTACATGGCAGGTTCGAACGCTTGCCAACCCAAGTAACGAAGTACGCACGAACTCCGCACAAACTATGCAGGAACTACGCAATACGGGGTAGGGCTACATTTTGATACTCCACATGCAGCTGGTGGCTAACTGAGTGTCTAAACGGTCGTCACAGGGCTTGCCACTGCGGCCAAAGAAAGTCCAGTACTCTTATAAAATGTAGCCCTCGCCGTTTCACAGGAACTACGCAATACGGGGTAGGGCTACATTTTGATACTCCACATGCAGCTGGTGGCTAACTGAGTGTCTAAACGGTCGTCACAGGGCTTGCCACTGCGGCCAAAGAAAGTCCAGTACTCTTATAAAATGTAGCCCTCGCCGTTTCACAGGAACTACGCAATACGGGGTAGGGCTACATTTTGATACTCCACATGCAGCTGGTGGCTAACTGAGTGTCTAAACGGTCGTCACAGGGCTTGCCACTGCGGCCAAAGAAAGTCCAGTACTCTTATAAAATGTAGCCCTCGCCGTTTCACAGGAACTACGCAATACGGGGTAGGGCTACATTTTGATACTCCACATGCAGCTGGTGGCTAACTGAGTGTCTAAACGGTCGTCACAGGGCTTGCCACTGCGGCCAAAGAAAGTCCAGTACTCTTATAAAATGTAGCCCTCGCCGTTTCACAGGAACTACGCAATACGGGGTAGGGCTACATTTTGATACTCCACATGCAGCTGGTGGCTAACTGAGTGTCTAAACGGTCGTCACAGGGCTTGCCACTGCGGCCAAAGAAAGTCCAGTACTCTTATAAAATGTAGCCCTCGCCGTTTCACAGGAACCACGCAATACGGGGTAGGGCTACATTTTGATACTCCACATGCAGCTGGTGGCTAACTGAGTGTCTAAACGGTCCTGACAGGGCTTGCCACTGCGGCCAAAGAAAGTCCAGTAAACTTATAAAATGTAGGCACTCGCCGTCTCACAAACCCCGCACGAACAACGTAGGAACTACGCAACACGGGCAATTCGGGTACCACAACTCTCTTTTTTGTACCGGCATGTCCACGTGGTATGTTGTTCCAAGAAGAATACAGAGAGAACCGGTCTACAAACCAAGCCGGTCCACGCCCTATTCCCTCGAACCGTATCGAATTGCCTGCCGCTGTCCATCAGGCCCATCCGTGTCCTCTGGAGCTTTATAGAATTGCTTAGAGCTCTCTCTCACGACACGGTACGATCAAGGAGGTAGTCACCCAGTGACTAGTGCAGGCCATCGCTATAGATGTATGGTACGTTATGGTCTATCAGGAGGGGATGGACGGGATGGTCCGGCTTACTATAAACTACGACGGACCCTTTACCCCCCCACCGCGCTGGGAAATCGTGCAAAACAAGTACCCTCGCGGGATCCCCTCAGGGGTGAGAAGCCGAACGCCCCCAGTATGGTGACGCGACACAGCAACCTATCGCCGGGGGGCGCCTCCCTCTGTACGACGAAGAAGAAGAACAACAGAAATCCAAAAAGAATTGAAAAAAAAAAAAAAAAAAAAAAAAAAAAACGCGTCAAAATAAAGTGGCTGTGCCTCCTTCAGTTTCCGACGATCCCTTTCGTATCTGCGGAAGACACCCTAGTCTGTGCGGACGGTATTCGCCCTCGATCTCACTGTCTGCGGCGCTGAAGCGCGTAGATTGTCGACGTGTATGCGCGGGGTCTTCCCCGTGCAACATAAAGCCCGGTTGCATATGCAGAGAAAGTCCAGTTGAGTGTGCGAGTGATCCAGTTGCAGATAAAGCCCAGTTGTATGTGCGAGTGATCCGGTTGCAGACAAAACCGTGTTGTACACGGGTGGTGACCCGGTTGCAGATAAAGCCCAGTTGTATGTGCGAGTGATTCAGTTTGCGGATAAAGCCCTACTGTGCATGCAGGTGGTGACCCAGTTGCAGAGAAAGCCCAGTTGTATGCGAGTGATCCAGTTGCAGATAAAGCCCAGTTGCATGTGCGAGCGATCCGGTTGCAGATAAACCGTGTTGTACAGCACGGTAGCAGATAAAGCCCAGTTGTATGTGCGAGTGATCCAGTTTGCGGATAAAGCCCTACTGTGCATGCAGGTGGTGACCCGGTTGCAGATAAAGCCCAGTTGTATGTGCGAGCGATCCAGGATACCGCAGTTGCGGACTGCCCCCCACAGTTCAATCTCAAGGCGTGAAGAAGTTTAAAGAAAAAAAGGGTGGACATGCGCACGTTTGAACGGTAGAGAAACAGCACGTCGGGCGGTGAATGGAACAATGGCGAGCGCGAGCCAAGACACCGAAATCGCGCGCCTGAGGGAAGAAGGCAAGCGGCGGTTCGAGGAAGGCAGCGCCAGAGAGGCGCTGCGATGCTACGACGACGGCCTGCGGCTGCTGGCGGGCGGAGCCGCACCCGGCGACCGCCTCGTGTTCATGGCGAACAAGGCCGCGTGCCTGCTGGCCCTCGCGGAGGGGTCCCCGGACTCTGGCGGAGACGACTGCCCAGCCGCCGTCAAGTGCGCTGAGCCTGCTGCCGACGCACCGGCCGAGCAAGGCGGCCAGGGAGACGGGGAAAGCGGGGGGAGAGAGGGCCTGCTGTATGCGGCGGTGTGCCTCTGCTCGGAGGTGCTGCGGGAGGACGGAAAGCACCTCAAGGCGCGGTGGCGGCGCGCGAAGGCGAACGGGCAGCTTGGACTGCTGGGGCTCCGCCTGGCAGACTTGCGCGTGGTGCACGTCCTCGCGAGCGCCGAAGGCAAGGCAACCCGGACCCTCGCCGCCGCGGCCCAGCGCGACGTCACCGCTCTGGCCGACGCGTCCGCCGACCCCTTCCACAGAGCCCTCGCCACCGGCGACTTCTCCGCCGTGCGCGCATCCGCTCACCTGCCGCCCCCCAACCCGAGTCCGACCCCCCCGCGGCTGGTCCGGCCACTGGGGCCTGGTGGAGGTGCTCCGGTGGACACCCGTGGGTGCAGCAGCAGCAGGGGGGTGCCGGCAGGAGGAGGCGGGGGTTCGTCGTCCGACGACGCGTTTCTCCGCGGGTTTGCCGGGTTTTCGGAGAAATTCGGGGACGGGACGCTGGCGTACATGCTGGCCGCGCCGTGCGCGGGGCCGGCTTGCGACGCGTTGAACCTGCTCGAGATCGTCGCCGCGGGCTTGCGGGCGAGCGGCGGGTCGGAGGGCAGAGACGCGACGGCTGCGTTTCTGGCGTTTTCTTCGCACGAATACATCGCCTTCGCGCTCGACCACCCGGGGGGAGAGCACGTGAAGGAGTGTGCCTGCCGGGTAACAGGGGGGGTGTTCGAGTTGATGCTGGGGGCTGGCGCGGGGAGTCCGATGGAGTATGTGCGGCGGTACGCGCTGGCGCCGTGCTTCGCGGGGTGTATCTCGTCGGGGGGAGCGGCAACGCAGGCGTGCTTGCAAGCCCTGAGGGTTGTCTTCGGGTCCTGCGTGACGACTGGTGACAAGCAAGCCGCCAGCCACCTAGCAGAAGTCGTGGCCACTGCGGCGACCATCCTCTGGAACCACCCGAGCCGAGCCCCTTCCGTCTCGCACCTGTTCCACTCCCTCGACCCCAAGTTCTGGTCGTTGCTGGTGCCGTGCCTCCCCTCCCTGCCCCACCTGAAGGCCATGAAGGCCGCGCTGTTGCACGTCACCCGGTACAAGGACGCCGTCGTGTCCTCCGACGCCGCCACCCTCATCGGGATCATCGAAGAAATCCTGCACCCCGACGACCATTGCTGCATGGAAGACGACGTGCCCCCGCTGTCGCCGACGCCGCAAAGGTGCGCGCAGTGCGGCAAGGCGGTCGCTGACTTGGACTATTGCTCCTTCTGCAAGCTCACCGCGTACTGTTCGACCGACTGCCAGGCGCGCGACTGGGAGCGACACTCCATTTACTGTGGGCAGCGCAACGACGAGGAACAGGAACCGTGACTGCTGAACGCACCCAGCTCACACATGACGTGCTGACTAGCTTTGTTTGCACGGCGGCATTGCATTGCTCATTGTTTCATCATATGCAATAAGGTTTTACTGCTTGAACCGGTTGCCAGTCTCGTGGCTTCAGCAACGATCGGGAAGGGGTTCTCCTCTGCGGCATATGCTGCGATGTCTTTTCAGGTGACATCACAACTACCGACGATCATTGCTGCATGGAAGCCGACGTGCCGCCGCTGTCGCCGACACCGCAAAGGTGCGCGCAGTGCGGCAAGGCGGTCGCTGACTTGGACTACTGCTCCTTCTGCAAGTTCACCGCGTACTGTTCGAGGCGCGCGACTGGGAGCGACACTCCATTTACTGTGGGCAGCGCAACGGCGAGGAACAGGAACCGTGACTGTTGAACGCACCCAGACGTGCTAACTAGCTTTGTTTGCACGGCGGCATTGCAATGCTCATTGCTTCATCGTATGCAACAAAGTCTACTGTTCAGACCGGTCGCCAGTCTTGTGGCTGTGAGAGGCACTTGAGCAACGATGAGATTCCTACCGGGCGGGGTTCTCCCCTGATTATGCTGCGATGTCTTTTCAGGCGACACTGCAATTACCTTGGTGGCATTTTCTTAACTTTTCTAGAGGCCTGCTGCCAGGCTCGCGATGCTTCATTTACCGTCGGGCGGCGCAGTGGCGCTTGAGCCCTTTTCTATGAACAATGTTTCTTGCGTTTTTCTGACGTGCTACCGTGCATACCCTTTTCCTACAATTTGCGGCAATGGTGCAAGAAGGTCGCTGCGTCTCTGTGTATACCCAATCCGTAGTACGTACGTACTACCATGGCCTCCGTCGCCTTTGCCAACTGTGCAAGGGCGCTATGTCTCTCCATAAACCAGGTTCTTGGGCGAGCTCACAGCCTCCGTCATTCTTCGCCATCGATGCAAGGTTCGTTTACACGCTTTGTAGTTCGTATTCCGTCAGCAAATCCATGGCCTTCCGTGGTCACTTTTTCGCAGTAACAATGCATTGTGGAGATGTGGAGAGAAGATAAGCCTAGCGAACATATTCACTCATTCATGGCAGGCTAATCCTCCCCGGCACGTACAAACAAACACACGCCTATTCTTTTTGCACCATCAGTGCAAGGTCTCAATATAAGCCCGATGCGTAGTACTACTGCAGCAAGCTCACAGCCTCCTCCCTTTCTTCACCATCGATGGAAGGTGCGCATACCCGCTTTGGAGTTCGTACTACTTTCTGCAAGTCCGTGGCTTTCCGTCGTCTTTCTTCAACTTTGCGTTATCGTGGTGTAAGGTTGCATCTCTCAGGTTGTGTCTACCTGATCCGTAGTCTGTACTGCTTCTTTCGGCAGCTTCTTCATCCTGTGTCTCGAACGTCACTGTCCTACCCCATGTGATTTGCTTCTTTTTGTTTCAGGCCTACAGAAATGCTTCAGCACTCAAACGCACACAGGAGGGGCAGAAAGAGGAAGGGAAAACAAAGCACGGTTCCCACAGAGGACAGCAACATCTGAGGTTAGGCAATATGAGCAGCGGTGACCATGACATGGATGCGAACGTCTACAGTCCGGACGGAATGGTGTTCCAGGTGGACTACGCTATTAAGGCAGTTGATGCCGAGGGAACTGCACTGGGCGTGTGCTGCAAGTATGCTGTTATCTTTTTCTACGGCACAACCGCGCGCACCGTCACTATGGACATCAAAACTGGTGCCCAGTCATGGTTTTCTCTGCAGGGAGGGCATCGAGTCTGACAGTATCCCCGGCAATCAAAACTGAACGCAGCTGGTGTACCAGCTGCAAGTACTTTTGTGTGGTTGAACCTCATGCCCAGGGTTTGGTTTCGGCCTTGGATAGCGTGCAAATGTTTTGCTTTCAGCTCCATGCAATGTGTGAGGAAATTGAACCCGCCCAAGTAAAGTAGGACCTACCTTCTCACCAAAATCATTTGCACCTATGAAGGGTGTAGTGCGGTCGACAAAATCTCTAGTTTTACATACTTTTGTGTTTCATCCTGCGCTCGCGGGGGGGCACCCTCCTTCCCTGTCCTGGTTGCAACCTGTCGTCGTTGCCCACCTGGTCCGGGCTCCTGGTAAGCTCCCCGAAACTCCCCGACACTTCCCCGAAACTCCCCGAAACTTCCCGATACTCCCCGATATTTTCGTCTGGACCAGGTGGGTTGCGCAAAAAGGGTCACACGTGAAACAACGACACTCAGGGACGGCGTTGTCCTCGGCGTTGAGAAGCTGATCATCAGCAAGATGGTCGACCCGAAGAGCAATACCCGCGTGTACGCGATCGACCGCCAAGCCGGCTGCGTCATCGGGGGGATGCTGCCCGACGGCCGCCACCTGGTGTCCCGCCTGCGGGACGAGGTGCAGAACTTCCGGGGGCTCTACGGCATCCCGTGCCCGGGCGAGATCGCGAGCAAGAAGCTGTGCAAGTACACGCACTTTTTCACCATCTCCGGCTACCGACCGTTCGGCGCCGCCCTCATCATCGCGTCGTACGCGGACGACGGCCCGCAGCTGTACCTGGCCGACCCGTCTGGCCAGCGGTACTCCTTCCACGCAGTCGCCATCGGAAAGGGCAAGACGCTCGCCAAGACCGAGCTCGAGAAGATCGACTTCTCCAAGATCAGCTGCCGCGAGGCGCTCGACGAGATCGCGAAGGTCCTCTACGCCGTGCACGACGACCAGAAGGTTTGTCTTTTTCTTATGGTAACAAGCTTGCTTGTCTATATCAAAAAGTGTCGGATGGCAGCGTGCTGTGTTAAATCACTCGGGAACAGGGTTTACACACGTACGCACAAAACAAAGAATATACCGGCTGTGCCTACCCTAGAACAAATGGATCTTCCGAACGTAGATTGGGATACCATCCCAGTCGGTCTATATCCGGCGAGCCGCCCGGCTGCTGTGGGACGAAATGTTGGATGAAATACCCAAAACACCCCCTTAACGCGTTAGGGGACTTCACAGGGTTTCACAACGGATTGACACAACGACAGCACCCTCTCACTTTTCTCAACCCTCTCAACCCCCCTCCTTACCCAAGCCTCTACGGTCAACCGGGGACTTAATACCGATCTTCTAATCCACAAATAACTCACGCGATCGCCTTTGGTCAGTTGATGCTGATCGTCCGTTGCTTCGGTTATCCGTGCAAGCCCCAACTCCGGAAATGTCCTTCTGACAACTAAAAAAAGGTTCCTTGACCCCCGAGCGAAATCTGCGGAAAGTCCTTCTGTCTCCTCGACGATGCCCAGAAGAGCTCGCCCGCCCGCGAGAGCAGCAGCCGGTAGCGCAACCGGCATCTCCGAAAGAGCCACTCGCTCAACCGGAACCAGTGGAACAGTCACCTGCTCGCCCGGTGACACCGGAGCATCTGGAAAGTCGATCGCAAACTCCGGATCAGCCGCAAACACCGGAACTACCGCAAGGACTATCGACGCCGTCACAAACACAAACCCGGCACGCAAGCCCACCAGCAAACATCCCACGAACACAAGAACGCAGCTTCCAAAACGAAATAGTTCTTCAATGCCGCCATTGTGGCGTAACAACAACAACGTCTGGCAACCCGTTCGCCAACCAGTTCGGTGTGGGTGTGAAGGACTACACAGTCCAAGTTCAGACAGAAACTAGCCCAGCATCTACCTGGCGTGCCTGACCCAGCGAGCTACGAGGGTCGAAAAATACAACTGCCCCTTTTCTTTTTTAGAAACATTTTCTCCTTTCCTCCTTTACTTGATAATAGGTGTCACGGCAAGTTTTGGCAGCCGCTGCTTAACAATAGTGCATGTTAATCCGTGTGGTTCATGTACTTAAAAGAACTCAGTGCTTAACAAAAATTGACGTGGGCGGCTTTGGATTTACATCTGAATGACACCTCAATACAAAAGAAGTTGTCGATAACTAACAAGTAAAAGAATAAAACAAAACTACGCATTTCTTCGAAGAAGACTGGATGCTAGCCTCTCACAGTTGCGGGGGTTGAAGCTGGCTGTTTTGGAACAGAACCCTCAAAGGGTGACGTGCTAATGTTGGCTCGACCTAGCAAAGCTTCTTCGTACGCCCGCAGTCTTCCCTGGGTGGCGAAGCAGGGCTCGGTAGGAGTTGGGTCGAATCCCGTTTCCAAGGATGTTTTCGGTTGAGAAGAGCGAGAGAGCTAGCAGCTTTGCACTGCAACGCTTCGTTTACCATTTTCTCTCCCTTCAACTTACAGGACAAGCAGTTCGAGTTGGAGTTTGCATGGGTGACAGATGACACGGAGAAATGCTTTACTCGGGTGCCCGACGACATCGCCGAGGCAGCGAAGACGAAGGGTAAGCAGGCGGTATGTGCTGAATCCTCTACCCGCCCACGCAGACACCTTTAACAATGCTGATTTCTCGGCGCAGAATATTTGAAGATTGATGTGAAAACCGGCTGACAGCATGATTGCTCTCGCTTTCTGCTGGACACGTGGCCAAGGTTTTCATTCAAGGAGCCTCCGACATGCTCAATTAGGAATGTTTGGCAATTGAGTTTGCTCAAACGTCGTAGCGACTTTCGCGTCCTATGGAGAAGCCTTGCGTGGATTTTCCAACAGTCACCCGGACGTGGAGGTGCAAGCGAACTGTCACTGCAAAAAGATGGAGGCTTTCGCGCACGAAGAAAACGAATTCCATTCGGAGTCAAAGCAGCCACGTCGAGTGTTTTCGATCCTGTCTGCAACCCCCGAACACTACACAGGCGGAGGGCATCGAGAAGAACTGAGCCGTGAATCGCCACACTCGCGTCGGTTAGACCAGAGAGGGGGTTTCGCTTCACGCGTCGACAGCGGCAATAGGTACTCGAGGATGGGGTTCCTTCGGCGGCTGCCCGTCTATTTTCCGCAGAAGAAGCAGCGGGTGCGCCGGCGCCCGGACAAGCCGTGGACACTGAGGAACTGTCTACGGCAGGTCGGCTTTCCCCCAAGCCGGTAGCTCGGCTATAGAAGAGTGCTCGCCAATTGAGCAGTCGAAGGGGGTGGGCGCAGAAAGGAACGTTTACCGATGGCTCTGCAAGACGTCGAACACGGTGTCTTCGACTTCCTGTGGTGGTCCTTCTGGCATCATTATGCGCGTAGGCCGCAGAGTAAGCCTCCAGTGTTCGTAGCTCGTCAGAGGTGAGAGGGGGCAAGGCGACGGAAGAAGACTGCCCTTCGTGGAATCCTTAGGGCTGCGCGTGTCGCCCGACGAGTGCAACAGCGGGTAGCTAGTTGGATTGGAGGACAGAAAATTGTGGCGGTTGTCCGGTTTTCCTTTTTGCACGAAGACGTTGCCAGCTCGCATTTGTGGAAAGGGAGGGCGGTTCCTTCCACCCTCGACAACAGCTTTTGCGTGACTGCACGACTTTGTCAACACGCATACGGGTCCTGCCACCGATGTTACCGCGAACAAGCCAGCGTGCCCAAAACGTGCGTTTTCCTTTGGAAGGGTGGCTACTTCAGGGTTGAACGGTGGCTGCCCCAAGAGACCGCGAAAGGAGACGGTGCGGTGAAAGGTAACCCCGACGCGTCGTCAGTCTTCGCGACCCGAATATTTTTAAGCTGGCGGAGTGGCAAGTGGGTCTTCTTTGCTCGAGAAACACTCTTGACTTCCCCCTTGCACTCCGAAAGTGCACGTGTGCCAGGAAGAAGCGCCTTTTTCGCGGGTTTCTGGTCTTCTTCAATGAGAAGCAGTTTGCAGAACGGTTAGCAGCACGGAAGGACACCGGGCTGGTGATTGGCAGAGAGCCACACCGTCCCTGGGGGCCCGCAACACCACCCGGCATCGGCAGCTTACACACAGTAGCGATTGGGGGCCTGCGCGCACACCTGGACACAGCTCGGCGAGAGCAGACTCATCACAGGCCACAAGAAAACGCAAAGAGGCCGGAGTGAAGTGGCAAAGAGCTGAGAAAAAGAAGTAGAGACTTCTCCGTGCGCGCATGCATGGAATGAGTGGCCTGACATGAAGTTTGTCTTGTATTGTTCGCAACTACACTGCCCGATGCCTAGTAAGCAAATAGCAGTAGATTATACCGGAACCGGATGAGAGGACAAGACGTGCACGGTGGATCGACGTGGCATCAGCCTGCGCGCTTTTCCGTCGCCAAACGATGCCCAAATCCCCACGAGAGGCAGTGTTCTGCCTGACCGTAAACTAACATTCCCCCCCAGGTAGAGGCCAGGGGGGGACCAGGCGTGGGGCCTTCAGGGCAGCGCTCCATTACCTTGCTTTTTTTAAGTTCTTTCTTTTTAATGGTACAATTGGGGGGCCCTACTGTGGGGCTGAAGGGAATATATTCCGGGATAACAGTTGCACGCGAGAAGCTTTCCCGGAGCCAACACGAAAGGTGCTAGTTTGAAAACTCGCTGGTGGGATTATATTGCTTTATCTTTGTCGTCAGCGTAGTTCAGTTGATGGTCGTCTCGTTACTCCGTTGGGCAGTGCAAGTCCCAATTCCGGAAATATTGTTTTGTCCCTCTGTCACTTGAGTCTGTGTGCGTCGGGTTGTTCCCATGCCCAACTTGTCCTCTTGTATCCGTGATTCTTTTGAAAGAACCACAGGAGGGGTCATCGATGTACTTCACTTGCTGAATGTGACAAGGTTACAGTGTACTCATAATGTTGTGAGTCCCGTGATACCTCGTCACCGCACGTGTGCCACCGATTGCAGAGTCTTATGTGGGAGCTAGACAGCCGTGAGTATTGGGCTCGCCACCACAGCCTGGGCTGCACAAGCGGTACCCGTTCTTTTTTTTTGGCCTTTTTCATTCTTCTTTGTCTTCCTCGCCAGAGCTAGCAAAAAGGTATTCCCTGTTTTTTTTTCCTTTCTTTCTCTTCTTCTTCTCTTTTGTTTTTTCTTTTTTTTTTGGTTCTCCTTTTTTTGACCTTTGCTTGGGGAACGCTCCACTCACTGTCCTCGCTCTTCTTTTTTGGTTCCAATCCTGTGTTTGCACCACCCCAGCTTTCCTTCCCGCGGGTGTAAGTTTTGCCCCTTTTCTTCTGAACTTAAGAAGCACGAGATGCTAACATCTGTTTTAAGCGCACGCGTTTTCCGTTTCCGGATCGAACGAGCGGCTGCAAAGCGAACTTCTGCTCAAAAGTACAGCCTCAATGGTCAACCGGAGACCCTAAAACACCGAACCTCTAAACCACAATCACGCGCCGGAAAAAGGGGGAGTGTGGGAAGGGCCGAGCAGCGTTTTCTGCGAAAGCACACGACCTGCGCCCCCCCGCCGACTTTTTCACTGACCAGCTCTCCGCGAGCGAACAACCGGAAAACCCGACGACGCGGCCGCCTCCACAGGCTCCCTGCCAACCCGGCGTCTCACGTCATGCCAGCAGAGTCTCGCTCGCGGGCCCCGCCGCGCAGCCGTCGATGGTCAAATCGCTGCTGTCCGTCGACCCCGCCGCGTGGAACCCGAAAACCCAGAAGAGCAGCCGGCAAGGAAAAGAAATCGCAACCCGGCAAAAAGCACGACAAGGAGGAAAAGGATAGGAAAGGCAGGTGGGTGGGGCAACCCACTCTAAGTCATGCACTTCAACACGCATGACCGCAGTAACGTTTTCGTGAAAACAGACAGAGGAGGTCCCGGCGAGAAATTACAAGCCGGCAAAGCTAAAGAATAGTTGCGTTGCAGCTCTTGACAAAGATAGATGGAAAAACAAGGTGTTTTTATTCTTCGCTTTTTCTCACGAACGGGGGGGTCGGTCCTGCTTTTGGCTTTGTAGGTTCTCCCGACTCCCCAATTCGTGGTTAGCACAAACTCAAGAGGTCTAGTCAACTATTCCCTGCAGTATTGGCATACTTTCAAGAAAAAAGGTCAAAAAAGTCAAAAAGCCAAGTAAATTACAGCTCAGAAAAAGGGGGAGTGTGGGAAGCGGAACAACTTCACTTTCGTGTCCGAAGTTGCGACTGCGAACGCACTTTCGATGAGCGGGACGTCGATGAACCCCGGCACGCCCGGATCCCTGCACCCGCAGTCGAGGCACTCCGGGATGCCGCCGCCCCGGCAGAATCCGGCGCTGAACAACGCCGCCGGCGGCTCGATTGTCATGTCGCTTCTGTCGGGCCCCGCCTCGCGCCCCCCGCCAACGGGCTCCCCGTTCCGGTCGCCGCTTTCGAACGCGGCGCCGAACCTCGCCAACCCTGCATCCCACGCCAGCAGAGTCTCGCTCCCGGTCATGTCGCTGCTGTCGGAAAACCCCGACGCGTGGAACCCCGAAAATCCAGCCAGCAGAGTGTCTTCCGCCGACAAGCTCTGAAGAAAGGCAAAATAAATAGCAACCGAACAAAAGCAAGGAAGAAAACGATAGGAGAGGCGGAGCCACCCACTCAAAGTCATGCACTTCAACACACATATCCCATGACGTATTCGACGTACTCGCGAAAGCGGAGGAACCTGGCAAAAAATCGCAAGCCGGCAAAACCAAAGAGAAATAACGCTAGAAAAAGTCAAACAGTCAAACAAACTTACAACTCGACGAAAAAAGGAGGGTGTGGGAAGGGCGGAGCAACTTCACGTTTCATGTCCGAAGTTGCGACTGCGAACGCACTTTCGATGAACGGGACGTCGATGAACCCCGGCACGCCCGGATCGCTGCACCCGCAGTCGAGGCCCTCCGGGATGCCGCCGCCCCGGCAGAATCCGGCGCTGAACAACGCCGCCGGCGGCTCGATTGTCATGTCGCTTCTGTCGGGCCCCGCCTCGCGCCCCCCCGCCAACGGGCTCCCCGTTCCGGTCGCCGCTTTCGATGAGCGGCGCCGAACCTCGCCAACCCTGCATCCCACACCAGCAGAGTCTCGCTCCCGGGTCCCTGTCGGCAAAACCCGACGCGTGGTACCCCGAAAGTCCAGCCAGCAGAGTGTCCTCCGCCGACAAGCTCTGAAGAAGGCAAAAGAAAAATAGCAACCGAACAAAAAGCAAGAAAGAAAACGGTAGGAGAGGCGTGGGGGTATTGGGAAGGGCGGAGCAACTTCACGTTTCATGTCCGAAGTTGCGACTGCGAACGCACTTTCGATGAGCGGGACGTCGATGAACCCCGGCACGCCCGGATCCCTGCACCCGCAGTCGAGGCACTCCGGGATGCCGCCGCCCCGGCAGAATCCGGCGCTGAACAACGCCGCCGGCGGCTCGATTGTCATGTCGCTTCTGTCGGGCCCCGCCTCGCGCCCCCCGCCAACGGGCTCCCCGTTCCGGTCGCCGCTTTCGAACGCGGCGCCGAACCTCGCCAACCCTGCATCCCACGCCAGCAGAGTCTCGCTCCCGGTCATGTCGCTGCTGTCGGAAAACCCCGACGCGTGGAACCCCGAAAATCCAGCCAGCAGAGTGTCTTCCGCCGACAAGCTCTGAAGAAAGGCAAAATAAATAGCAACCGAACAAAAAGCAAGGAAGAAAACGATAGGAGAGGCGGAGCCACCCACTCAAAGTCATGCACTTCAACACACATATCCCATGACGTATTCGACGTACTCGCGAAAGCGGAGGAACCTGGCAGAAAATCGCAAGCCGGCAAAACCAAAGAGAAATAACGCTAGAAAAAGTCAAACAGTCAAACAAACGTACAACTCGACGAAAAAAGGAGGGTGTGGGAAGGGCGGAGCAACTTCACGTTTCATGTCCGAAGTTGCGACTGCGAACGCACTTTCGATGAGCGGGACGTCGATGAACCCCGGCACGCCCGGATCCCTGCACCCGCAGTCGAGGCCCTCCGGGATGCCGCCGCCCCGGCAGAATCCGGCGCTGAACAACGCCGCCGGCGGCTCGATTGTCATGTCGCTTCTGTCGGGCCCCGCCTCGCGCCCCCCCGCCAACGGGCTCCCCGTTCCGGTCGCCGCTTTCGATGAGCGGCGCCGAACCTCGCCAACCCTGCATCCCACACCAGCAGAGTCTCGCTCCCGGGTCCCTGTCGGCAAAACCCGACGCGTGGTACCCCAAAAGTCCAGCCAGCAGAGTGTCCTCCGCCGACAAGCTCTGAAGAAGGCAAAAGAAAAACAGCAACCGAACAAAAAGCAAGAAAGAAAACGGTAGGAGAGGCGTGGGGGTATTGGGAAGGGCGGAGCAACTTCACGTTTCATGTCCGAAGTTGCGACTGCGAACGCACTTTCGATGAGCGGGACGTCGATGAACCCCGGCACGCCCGGATCCCTGCACCCGCAGTCGAGGCACTCCGGGATGCCGCCGCCCCGGCAGAATCCGGCGCTGAACAACGCCGCCGGCGGCTCGATTGTCATGTCGCTTCTGTCGGGCCCCGCCTCGCGCCCCCCGCCAACGGGCTCCCCGTTCCGGTCGCCGCTTTCGAACGCGGCGCCGAACCTCGCCAACCCTGCATCCCACGCCAGCAGAGTCTCGCTCCCGGGTCCCGCGGCGCAGCCGTCGATGGTGAAGTCGCTGCTGTCGGCAAAACCCGACGCGTGGAACCCCGAAAATCCGGCCAGCAGAGTGTCCTCCGCCGACAAGCTCGAAAGCGAGGCCAGGTTCGCCTCGAAAGCCCCGTCAGCGCCCGGCAGCTTCAACGCGGGCAAGCCGCCCGAAAACCCGACGTCCCGCGCCAGCCAGCCCCCGGCCTCCGTCGCGTCGTCAAACGGCGAAAAATCGACGAATTTCGGCGACACGGCGCAGTCGAACAACCCGAGCACCTCGAAGCGGCAAAAAAAATCCGACTCAGCGGCAGCGGCAGGCGGCGACCAAGTCGTGGAGCTGAACGTCGGCGGGATCGCGTACGCAACGACCCTGTCCACCCTGCGGAAGCACCCGCAGAGCACGCTGGCGCAGATGTTCCAAGAGCCCTTCGCCCTACCGAGGGACAAGGACGGCCGCTGGTTCTTGGACCGCAACGGCGGGCTTTTCGCGCACATCCTCGAATTCCTCCGCAGCGACAGGGTCACCAGCGTCGCGCCCGAAGACGCGACTCTCATATTCCACCTCGCGTCGGAACTCGCTTGGTACGGGCTCCCGCACGTTCTTCCCTTCGAAGAGCTATTTACGAGGAGCGACGTCGCTCCGGGGTATTCGCTTAGAAGGAGGCCGTTGCCGGGGCAAAAAGGTGCCGTGCCCACTGCGTTTGCGCATGTGATGATTGAGTGCGTCGACGTGAGGCTCTCGCACGTGGCCTGCGTGCACATGCCGGGGGCCAACAGCCTGCCGAGGCCGACGACGAGCGACTTCATCGAAGTAGTCGACCACTACGGCGGGTACGGGTACAAGATCGCGTCGATGGACGGCAACCGAGTCATCCTCGCGCGCGACGCGTCGGCGGACGAAGAAGGCGCCCTGCCAGCCAGCAGTTTGGCCAGAGCGGGCGCGCATCCCACGTCCGACGGAGCCGTCGCCACGATGCCTCCACACCTACTTAGCATCCTCGACACCGTCAAGTCCATCAACACCGCCTCTCCACCTCCGGTGCGTTAAACATGAAAGGCTGCCCTGTTTCTTTCACAAAGGCGCGAAAACTCGTATTCCACCTCGCGTCGGAACTCGCCTGGTACGGCTCCCGCACGTACTTCCTTCGAAGAGCTATTTACGAGGAGCAATGTCGCTCCGGAGGCCGTTGTTGCCGGGGCAAAATGGTGCTGTTCCCACTGCATTTCTTGCGCATGTGACGGTTGAGTGCGGTGTACGTGGGGCTCTCGCACGTGGCCTGCGTGCACATGCCGGGGGCCAACGGCCGACGACGAGCGACTTCATCGAAGTGGTCGACCGCTACGGCGGGTACGGGTACAAGATCGTGTCGATGGACGGCAACCGAGTCATCCTCGCGCGCGACGCGTCGGCGGACGAAGAAGGCGCCAAGCCAGCCAGCAGTTTGGCCAGAGCGGGCGCGCATCCCACATCTCCGCCTCCGGTGCGTTAAACATGAAAGGTTGCCTGCTTTTTGCTGAGAAAGGCGGGTCGCTTTGGAGACACCAGTCAGGTGGGGAGTTTGGCTGGGGCGGCACATCTGTTACACGTTAACGCAGGTTCTGACTATCGTCCATCAGGACTACTGACAGGCCTTCAACTACCCTGAGCAGCGAGCTGTGCACGTAGGGGTAAATCAGGGGCTGCTCAGATTCGGGCCCTGTCACAGATGCCGAATGCACTTTGTCTTCGGCCGGACAATGATCGTGTGGGTTTCGTAGTTGACCAACAGGTCGGTCTCCCCGCACGCCAAGTTCGCCCTTCGGCACAGAACTTCTCTTACTTCGGTTGCGAAGCTCTTGGTCCTTCTCTCTCTTGAGTTAGATTCTAGAAGGGCCCCTTCTCATGCATTTTTGGTCATGTTTGGGGTCCTTTTAACCCGCCCTCCGCCATCTCGGCTGCGTCTGGCAGCACCGTTACGATGTTGCCACCACACACTTTCTCACGAAAAGGTGGCTCCGCGTTGGCCGAAGGTGGCCACAAAGCTGTTCCCACCCCGTTTTTGTACACACCGGTTTATTACAATGAATACGCACATGTCCAGGCTGTAGAACTCAGAGTTGTCCTCGTTTTTTTTTTGTATAAGCACCTGCTTTGTAGGAAATGCTTGAGGAGACTGCCAGTTGCGATAGATCAAAGGAGGTAAATGTGCTGTAGCCCACACGAAACACAGGTAACCCTGGGTTTAGTGGCGGGCGTAAGCGTTCAACAAAAAAGACCCACTTTGTAGTTGCATTGTTTTCTCCCCCTCTAGCCTCCTTCGAAATGAGCACAAGGCAGTCCCTCGAGTATTTCTTTTTGATTGTGTGTAGCGGCCTGTTTTTGATTATTCTCCTACTTTTTCCTGTTCTACGGCTTCGCTTGTACTTTCCCTGTTTTTACTTCATCCTTTCCTCATATTGGCGGTGCACACGTCGCTGCGAGGAACCGGGTAAAGTTTGTGAGTATTGGACCACCCAGCCATTGAACCTTCTCATCGAAGAGCAATGGGAATTGTCCAAGGGTGTTTCATGGAACAGCAGACGGTACCCCCAAGCGGCTTTACTTGGGTGTACAACGGGTGTAATCGGGAAGTACTACATGCAAAAAATCGCCAGAAATCGCCATTATACCCTATTTGGGGTGTACACGGGGCGTACTTGGGAAGGTCGTAGTAAGTTCTTAAGTTTTCTATTGTGGATCACACCAGATGAGGCCTGCGGACATTACTCTTGGGTGACCTGGCGGCCTGTGCAGCAGAGTCCCCAAACGCGTTTTGGGGACTGTTCTAGGCCAAAAAGTCAGGTTGTACACGAAATCGCTCCAAAACAGATAGCATCGCATGGTAGCCCGTGTCAACTTGTGATTCGATGTTCCCGGCCATCCTTTAACGTTCCCGTGTTTTTAGTGTATCATGCTGCTGACTTCCGAGGCCAGACCCACTTAAGATCACGCCATCACAACACGACTCTTCCAGTACGCCGCGCAGGGCACAAGGCAGCCCCGAATCCCTGAATACAAACAACAACACCAACACCAACAACAGGGAAAAAGGGAATAAGAGGGGTTGGTTGCAAACGATGAAGCTCGCGTCCCTGAGCCGGGTCTGCACCCGCGGCTACGCGACGCTGCCTCTGGACCTGACCATCACGCCTCTGGACAGGAAGGTGATCGTGACGGGATCACCGCACACGCAGAACATCGAGTTCCCCGACAACACCTTCCTTAAGGATGAGGACCGCATCTTCACCAACTTGTACTGCGACGGCTCCCCTTGGCTCGACGGCGCGTTGAAGCGCGGCGATTGGTACAGGACGAAGGAGATCGTCTCAAAGGGCAGAGACTGGCTCATCAACGAGACGAAGGCAAGCGGCCTCCGAGGCAGAGGCGGCGCAGGCTTCCCGTCGGGCCTGAAGTACTCCTTCATGCCGAAGAAAAAGCCGGACGACCGTCCGAGCTACCTCGTCGTCAACGCGGATGAATCGGAGCCGGGGACCTGCAAAGACAGGGAAATCATGAGACACGACCCCCACAAGCTGGTCGAAGGGTGTCTCCTCGCGGCCGTCGCCATGGGAGCCCGGGCTGGGTACATCTACATCAGAGGCGAGTACTATAACGAGGCGATGGCGATGGAGCGCGCGATCGCAGAGGCGTACGCGAAGGGGTTGATCGGCAACAACGCGTGCAACACGGGGTACGATTTCGACCTGTACGTGCAGAGAGGGGCCGGCGCGTACATCTGCGGGGAAGAATCGGCGCTGATCCAGTCGATCGAGGGCAAACCGGGTAAACCGCGTTTGAAGCCGCCTTTCCCGGCCATGGCAGGGCTGTATGGGTGCCCGACGACGGTCACCAACGTGGAGACCGTCGCGGTGCTACCGACCATCATGCGCCGCGGGCCCGAATGGTTCGCGTCCTTCGGCCGGAAGAACAACGCCGGGACAAAGCTGTTCTGCATCTCCGGGCACGTCAACCACAGGGTCACCGTCGAGGAGAAAATGTCGATCCCGCTCCGCGCGTTGATCGACAAGCACTGCGGGGGGATCCGGGGAGGCTGGGACAACTTGGAAGCCGTGATACCCGGCGGGTCGTCTTGCCCGGTCCTGCCGAAGAGGCTGTGCGACGACGCGCTGATGGACTTCGATGATTTGAAGGACAGAGGGTCCGGGTTGGGGACGGCCGCCGTCATCGTGTTCGACAAGAGCACCGACATGATCAAATCGATCGCGCGGTTGTCTCGGTTCTACAAGAACGAGTCCTGCGGGCAGTGCACCCCCTGCAGGGAGGGCTGCGGCTGGCTGGTCGATATCATGCACCGGTTCGTGAAGGGCAACGCGCGGAAGGGCGAGATCAGCATGATCGACAACATCACGAGGCAGATCGAGGGCCGGACTATCTGCGCCCTCGGCGCCGCCGCGGCGTGGCCGGTGCAGGGCCTCGTCCGCCACTACCGCCACCACCTCGAGGCCCGCATCGAGAACTACCAGACCGGCGTCCCGTTCGTGCAGCCCGGCGACTTCTACTTCCGAAAGGTTTGCCGCCCTTCTACCACGAGGAGTCCCCCCTTTTTCGTAGTAGCAATGCGTTGTAAACACGAAAGAGAACGCTGGCAGCGTGTTTGGGAGAAGATTAGCCTAACGATCATATTCACTTACTATCATTCACTAGCAGGCTCATCTTCCCCCGGCACGTACCACCAAATACACGCCTTAGGCCCTATTTTCTTTTCTTTTTTTTGCGTAAGCGCTCAACAAAAAAGACCCACTTTGTAGTTGTATTGGTTTCTCCCCCTCTAGCCTCCTTCGAAATGAGCACAAGGCAGTCCCTCGAGTATTTGCGTCGTATAAGATCGAAGATCTTAGAAGATTAATACTATCCGACGAGAACTAACGTTTGTACAAAGGTTATCACCCCGTCGCTCCCGAGAATAACACCGTAATTTTATCCCTCGCTTGCAGCAATTGGTTGTAAACTCGAACTCTGGCAGCGTGTTTGGGACGATAGTAGCTTAATGATCATGTTCACTCACGAACAGGCTAGCTTCCCCAACAAACATCGCGTCTATATTCTTTTCGTCCGAGTGGGTTCCCCCGTTTGGTGGGACGTTTTTTTCAACCTGCACCGATCTAGAGCAAGATCTTCGGAATCTTCTGGATGTTTCGGGTACCCTGTGGAAGGAAGGAAAGCGCGGTACCGACACTTCGCGATATTTCATACGGACGACAGGCACAGTTGTCAAATGATAACACAACGTCAAGCACGTTGCGATGACAGAAAGCTGACTAGTACCATGTGCTGTACTGATAAGCACATGCCTATCGTTGTAAGTATGACGATGTGTGGGGCAGACCACCCCGTCTCCTGTGCCTCCCCTCAGAAACAGGGACTGAACCGGCTTCTTCAAACACAAACACCAAACAGGTCAAGGAAGAACGCGAGAACCCGGGCAGCAAGAAGTTCGCGCAGATCAATTAGGCTGGTCTTTGACGCGGCAGAAGCGCGCTGTTGAACCCATCCCCTACCAATAAGGAGAGGCAAGGCCACACGCAGCTCCTCCCAGATCGATTCCAGGTCCCGCTCGAGCGGCACCCGCCAACGCAACAAGGCCGCCTGGGCCGCAGTTTCGAGCCTGGCTCTGAGACTCGCTCTCACGGGGACAGGGGGTAGTACTGTGGCGTCCGCATGATAGCAAGGCTGACTCCTTGTCGCTCCTTGTGCGTGTTTGCGTTTTGAACTGGCTGACGGCAGGACGTCCAGCGGCATGCAGGTGCCCACACCGGAAGGGAGACCGTCCCCACATGCAGTGGAATGCATGCAACGCTGCCTCGGCTGCTGGCACCGCCTGCTGCGCTGCAATTCGTGTGTGCGCTTGGCACTTCTTGCCGTGTGGGGGTTGCCAGTAAGCGCAAATCCCCAGTAAGCGGTAACGTGTACAGCGGGCGCCCGAGCTCTGCGAGTAATCATTGCCGACGGTCTGACGATGCTTTTGTCGCACGGGCGGTCGTGGGCTGATGACGAGCTACGAAACGCCGCCCGACGAACCATGCTCACAGTCGCTATCCTGCCAGCAGACACTTGGGTAGGCCCGCGCATTGCGTCGGTCACTCCGAGCACGTCCCGACTGTAGTGGTTGGGGAAGGTGCAAACATGGAGACTGCAGTAGTCCTGCACGCAGCCCGATTTGCGGCCCTCCATGCGTCGACATTCCCGGTGGGCCTCCACCTGCTGTTCCTCTGGTGTTGAGAGGCGGAGGATGCACCCCGCATGGAACTCGCATCGTTGGTGTCTAGCACACGCCCTTTCGGGTTTCGTACGAGCACCTGCATCGAAGAGTATACTGACAGACGAGGCCGCCAGTTGCAGTCTCAAAGTAGGAAATGTCCTGTAGCCCACACGAAACACAGGGTAAATCTGGGCATAGTGCCGGCCATTTGCTCCCGTGTACCGGTGTAGCTCCATCGCAACAAGCACCGAGCGTCCCCATGCGCACCTGCTTTATGGAGATACCCGATGCGGCCGCCAGTTGCAGTCTCAAAGGAGGAATCGTCCTGTAGCCCACACGAAACACAGGGTTTCGTGCCGGGCCATTCTCCCGCGTAGCTTCCGTCGCAATATGCACCGAGGCCGATGCGCACCTGCTTTGTCGGAGATACTCGATGGGGCCGCCAGTTGCAAAGTCGAATCTTGAGCTTATTCGTTTGAGAAAGCCTCCCGAGGCGCAACCCTGGCTGCGCACGCGCCACTCGAAAGAATAACGCAGGTTCGTTGATTGGAGGTCGGGACGCGCAATCCTGACTGTGCTCCCTGCCACATTCCAGCGCGCGTGACTCCTTTTCTTCACAACAAAACTGCGCACTTCTTTTTCACTCGCCCGAGAAAACGAGAGCCTCTTTCTTTCTTGGCACCTTTTGTTTTGTTTTTTGTTTTGTTCCTGCCTTCTTTTTTTGCCTCTCTTCTTCTTTTTCCGGTTCACACGGGAGTGTTGTTGTTTTCCCTTGGGTCGTCGGGTTCCCGGCGAGAGGGAAGCTTCACCAGCTTCGACTGACGTGGCATTAAGCCATGGTTAAGACGTGCGGCAACTTACATGATTATTGTCATCTCTCACTAAAAAGTTAAAGTGAATAATCTTACCTACATCCCTCATACTACCCGCCTCACAGCCTCAATGGGCAACCGGAGACCCTGAAACACCGAACCTCTAAACCACAATAAACGCTATAATGGTCTGCCACACAGGGCCCATTTCCGAAGTGATTGCACTCTCCAAAACACAAGGGGTGCAGACAGTCGCTTTTCGGTGGGCTGGGATGTGCACCCCGGACCCCCTGCACGTATTACCCCATTTCCGAAGTGATTCCACCCCGTTTGTGGCAGACCATAAAAGCAACTGAAAAGCCTCGAGAGAAATCTCCATTTCCACACCTCTTTCCGAGTGTCCGTTTAGTAGGAAAACGCGTGTGTTCCTGATGGACAACCTTCGGCATCCTGGGGGCGGCACATGCTTTGGCTTTTGCCGGCATGCTCGCAAAGTTGTGCCTGCAATGAAGTGTCAGCTTGGAACTGTTTACGACAGCGGTGGCGAGTGGAGCGTGACTTCTGCCCAGTACAGGGTTTTCCGACCGCCGACAACCTCGTTGCCCTCGAGAAAATGCTCCCCGCGACCCTCCTTTCTTGCGCTCCTTCGTTTTCTCACACCACCACGTTGTTTTCTTCTCTTAGCAAACCCTCTTCGTACTACGTTCGTCTGTGCTTCGTTTCTTCCTGCGCGGTGCGCGACGTCCTGCAGGAGGTTGTTTCTTCACTACGTTATTCGTCACTGGTGCCCCAGGCTGCCAGGTTTTAAATAAGAGGAAAGTCGTCCGTTTCGAAAGCACTCCCTTCCTTTCGTTTCCTTCCTCTTTTTTTTGTATAAGCACCTGCTTTGTAGGAAATACTTGAGGAGGCTGCCAGTTGCAAAAATCAAAGGAGGTAAATGTGCTTTAGCCCACACGAAACACAGGTAAATCTGGGTTTAGTGGTGGGCGTAAGCGTTCAACAAAAATGCCTTCGAAGTAAGCACAAGGCAGCCCCTCGAGTATTTTTTACATGAGCGCCAGTGAAAGGAAATGCTCGACGATGCTGCCCGACAAAGAAGGGATCCCAAGTGCTGTAACTACCGAACCACGTGTTGAACGGAGGTCATGCGGGTCTACCCTTACACGACAAAGCACACAAACACAACAGGTCAAAAGTCCTGAGTTAGAAAACAACGCACGGTGGTGTAAGCGAAGAACAAAAGGGGATGAAGTGGAGCAGGTTAACAATGCATTGTTGGTACGAAAATTCGTAGTTGGCAGCGTACTACATGAAACGTACCAAAGTAGGTGAGTTCCGCTATGCGCACAAACAAAAGAAAGCGCCATACTAGTTTCTTGCGGAAATTCCTCACCTCGGAGAGCATGTTGCAGACGGCGAAGCACTGTTGCAGCTCAAAAAGGACCGGTGTTCAGAAGCCGGCCAGGGGGACGACAGTGCACTTTCCGGGAAAGACTGCTCTCACTCTCCTCAGGACTGACGGCGAAGATTCATCTCCCGCCGAAGTGACGTCTTTTCTGCGCCAATCGCGGTTTGACGGTACTGTGGAAGAAGATGCCCGGGCACTGCGCCAATCGCGGTTTGACGGTACTGTGGAAGAAGATGCCCGGGCAGCAATTCAGCAAAGCAGAGCTGACATGTCTGCGTTCGCTTGAGAGAATCGACGTTGGTTTAGTGTGGAAAGCCCCCCTTTGTGCCAGTCGCCCATGTCTCATTTTCTATTTTGGAGAACACGCGAAGAAGACTTGGTGCCAGGATCAAACAACCATAGAAGGCAAGATTCTGCCCGAACACCGAACAAAGACCTTTCCCCCGGATGTTGCCCCACATTTTTCTGAAGAAGCAAAAACCCGAGCCAGCGAGCTTTTTGTGTGTGGGTTTTATTATCCAAACAAAAAGGGGTTTGCTCTCTCTTTTATTTTCCGCTAAAAAGCGAGCAAATAAAGTGTACACGAAAGAAGCCATGCATGCCCCCCCCAAACCCACCCAGTACGTATTAGCTTTAAAAGAACCCATTCGACGAAGGTCACCCGGAGACTCTAAAATCCCGGATTCTCAAGCGAACTATAACTCTAAAAATTGATTGGCTGATTTTCGAGCCTACCAGATGAACATCGAGGCTGTAACCATTCTCAACCATTTGCGCACTTGCACACCATTCGCGCACTTAACCATGGTTAAGAAGACGAACGAAAACGTCGACATAAATATATGGCTCAAAAAAGCATCTGCAGAAAAAACACGAAAAGCCTCTCGGGCAAAACCCGTTTTCACAATTATTCAACCCCCTCGTAGAAGCCCCTGAAGGGAGGGGGCGTCGGTGGGGACCATGAACCGCGCCGTGGCCCGTCTTCCCGGGAGGGGGTCCCGGTGGCTGTCGGCCGTCGTGCCGACGACGCAGGACGCGGCGCCAGCCCCGACGCAGTTCGAAACGGTTCTGCGGGAGCAGCGTGGCATCCACCGTACGATTCCGGTGGTCGAGGACGTCCCGGCGGCGCGCTGGCCGTACCCGGGACAAGTCGAATCGACAGGGGTATACATCGACCCCAGGCCCGGCTACATCACCACCAACCCGCGCCCGTCCGTCACAGACGCAGCGGCCACCGGCAGCGCCGAACTGGTCTCCCGCGCTCTCGCCTGGGAGTGGGTCGAGGAGTACGGAGACGGCCTGGGCGGGAGGTGGGACCCCACCGGGCAGTTGTGCAATTTTGGCGTCAACGCCAAGCGCTCCACCCGCGTTTGGGTCGCGTGTCCGGAGTTCTTCTCCGCGCCGGCAAGCCTCGCGGCCGGCTCGAAGTTCGTGCCGCTGGAGACAGGCAACCGCGGAACGCACAGCGATGACACCCTGTCCCGACCTTCGCTTTCCCTCCTCCACGTCCGCAAGACCGAGACGGCGCTCGGCCTCGCGTGCCTGCGCAACGACGCCGCCACCGCCCGCGTCCTCCTCCAAAACACGCACGTCAACCCGAACCTGTGCACCGTCTACCACGACTACGAGCCGAAGCGCACCGCCACCGAAGCCGCCGCGCACCCCCTCAACCGCAGGCTCTCCGTTGGCCGGAAAAAACGGAGCGCCCGCGTTCCCAGGGGTGGTGATGGTGGTGGTGGTGGTGGTAGCAGTAGCGTGCAGTTAGCGGCGCTTCCGGACCGGCCACGGTACAGTGTGTACGTGTCTCCCCTGTACCTGGCGATCTTCTGCGGGCACGGCGACATCGTGCAGGCTTTGTTGGACAACCCGAGGACTGACCCGAACGTCGGCATTTTCGCAGACGACCCGCGTTCGAGGATACCCGCCCAGCCTTGCTCGCACCTGATGCCGGAGTTGCGGGAGCGGGAGCGCCGGTTGTCGAAGGGCGGCGCGGGCCCGCGAGGCATGCAGATCGCGGACCTGCGGGAGATGGATTGGGTCGCTCAGCCGGAGGTGCCCATCTCGTCCGACATGCAGAAGCAGCAGTACTACTCGTTCGCCCTCGGCAACTACCACAACGACTGAACAACGGCCTGTACACACGTCCACTTCCACGCCCTCTCGAGCGTACACCGCCGTTGCCTGCTCACGCAGGCCGTGAGCAGGGCGTGAGCCGTCACAACGACTGATGCTGCGTGGCACGAAGCCTCGGAGTCATTCCTTGAGATAAACCTTAAGGGTATGGGTCGACTAGGAGAGGCTTTCTTCACGCGCATGCATATTTCTTGAGTGCGCCAGGTTCGAGACAGCAAAACGAAGACGCGGATGACGACCCCTCAACGGAAGAAGAAGCGTCCAGCGCCACGCATGTTATCGAATGCAGGCATTAGCATGCACACCGGCTAGGAAGGGAATGGGCACAAAGACAACCGCGTGCAAGTGCTTGTAGCACGACACAGTATCGAAGAGGTAGTCACTTGTGGGTCATGCAAGCCACCGCTATAGATATTCTGCATTCTAACTTCAACATTTCTCGTGCTTTCGCGCCCGTTTTTCTCCTTTTCGACTGCCCTCGTCAAGGGCTGTACCTTCACCGGCTAAGGAAGATTGAGAAACTCGTGCACTGCACATCCATGTGTCGAGCTGCACCGAAGCATGCACGAATCGTCCAATTGCGGACGCAGATTAAGTAGCTCGGACATGCTCCGTCGTAGAGACAAGCGGCAACGCAAACCGGTAAGCATTTCGTAGTTCTGTCGTGGCGTGTTCTTCTACCAAATGTTTATGGCCACCCTTCGCTGCGTCCATTATCACCATCTACTACGCAACCTTTGATGTTGGTTCCTGTCGTATGGCCCAAGTGTGCCCTAGCCATCACCGTTCTCGCTTTCCCCCCCATTTTTCCGTGCGCCCATTTAGTAAGTCCGGCTCTCTTGAGCGCCCGAAAGATGACAGAGGAATGGCAGCAACAAACGGGACGCGATACTTTCATATTGCCATCCAGCCGACCCTCACCAGAGTGGCCTCTTTGCTTTTGGCAGGAACACTCAAGAAACACCACTGCATGTCCCCCTGCGTTAAGCTTCGACGGAACGAGGAAGATCAATCATCCATCGAGGGTTTGCTGAAGCGCTGGTGTGTCTGCTGGCACTGTTGGCGGAGTACCAGTCTTTCTGAAAAGTGCTACCAAGCAAAACCGGCAAACCTTCGCCCCTTGAAAACACATCCTCTCTCAGGGGGGTCCTAGTCGACTCGTCACCAGTTTCTATCCTCCACATGAAACTGCCGATGCCTACACACTCGCTCTTGGCACAAAACATTTTTAACAACCAAACGAACGTGAACTCTGTGTCGGTCACAAGAACCTCGGAAATGACTAGGAATAATGAGAGCGCGCTCTATATTAGTCGAATAGTCGGCACGCACACGCACTGATACTACCAGACGTGTGTATACCAGAATACGGTACCTTCAAAGAACCCTTTCGACGATGGTCACCCAGAGACCTTAAACCCCGGATCCTCAACCGAACTTGCACTCAAAAAAATTAGTATGGCGCTTTCTTTTGTTTGTGCGCACCAGCGGAACTCACCTGCTTTGGTAAGTTTCATGTAGTACGCTGCCAACTACTAATTCTTAGTACCAACAGTGCATTGTTAACACAACAACTCAGTCGTCCACATACACAAAGCGTCAAGAAACCCGGAGGTGGATGAGCGTGTCTCAAGATGCTCTCATTCCCGCGTTGCACCCGCCGTTCAGTTCGTATGTGTCCAACCGGTTGCTGGTGCTCGATGGGAGCGCGGAAGAGCTGCTGTCGCTGGGCGGCGAAGGCAAGGAGAGAGAGGAGCTGCTGATGATGATGCTGGTGCGGGAAGGCTCGCTCGTGGAGAAGCTGCAAGGCCGCTTGGCTCAGAGGGACGAAGAACTGGGCAGCGTCGAAGGCAGGTTGGTAGACGCCCAGGCGCAGCTGTCGCAAGCCATGCGCCGGTTTGCGCAGGACAAAGCGATGTTCGCGGTTGAATTTATTGCGGCTCTGCAAAAGCAAATCGCCGAGGTGACGCCGCACGTAGACCTCGTCCGCCGGCACATCAACGAGACGAAGCCGCCCGTCTTCGAAGAGATGTGCGGCAAGCCGGCGGATATCTGCTACCGGTGCACGCGCGAGCTGCATCACGACAGGTGGGCCTCACATTCTTCTTTTTTCGGGGTAACGATGAGCGGGAATGGGGATGGGAGAATAGGCTGCTGGTTGTTTATTGTATGAGTGCTTTTGTCCGATCTTGAGGATGGAGATGATGCTGCACTCTGCCAACGCGGGAAATCTTGCCGCGCCAGTCGGTTTAATTCATCCGTGAAAAAGTTGGCTAGCCAAGGTTAGAGTGCAACTATGTCTGCATCCCTTTCACTACCCGACTCCCCGCCTCAACGGTAAACCGCAGAACCTTCAAACCACAGGAGACCCTAAAACACCAAACCTCTAAACCATCAACCCTAATAAAACAGCCGGAGATCGTCGAAGTACGGAAAAGACGGCCACGTAGCAGCTGCCCGAAAGCAGCGAGAAGCTGTGGACGCGCGAGACGCCTCTCCTGAAGCTGCTCACGTGTTCGAAGGCGCAGTGCCGAGACGCCGAGGCGTCGGTGCTGGAAGCGCGGCACCAGGCGGAGGTGCACATCCGGCTGCTCCTCAATTGGATGACGAAGGACCGCACCACCAACGGACCGGGGCCGCCAACCTGCAGCTGATGCGTGGTGACGTTCAACGGGCTCAAATACGCGCTGTCCCGGGACCTCACGCGAGAATCCACTTTTTTAAAAAGTCCCACTCTCATATTAGTCACAAACTTGGCTAGCCAGGGCCAGAGTGTGCAAACATGCCTGCATCCCTTTCACTACCCGACTCCCCGCCTCAACGGTAAACCGCAGAACCTTTAAACCCTAAAACACCAAACCTCTAAACCATCAACCCTAAAAAAAACAGCCGGAGATCGTCGAAGTACGGTGAGGATGGACACGTGCCCGAAAGCAACGAGAAGCTGTGGACGCGCGAGACGCTTCTCCTGAAGCTGCTCGCGTGTTCGAAGGCGCAGTGCCGGGACGCCGAGGCGTCGGCGCTGGAAGCGCGGCACCGGCTGAGCGAGGCGGAGGTGCACATTCGACTGCTCCACAATTGGATGACGAAGGACCGCACCGCCGGCGGGCCGGGGCCCCGCCCGGCGGACGCCAACCTGCAGCTGATGCTGGTGACGTGCAACGGGCTCAAGTACGCGCTGCACCGGGTCCTCGACGTGGTGAAGGGCTGCCAGCTGGCCACCGCCGACATGTCGCGCGAGTTGGAGGCGGGCGTCGCCGCCGCCGCCCAGCGGCACGCGGAGTTCAAAAGGGTCGTCGCGAAGGCGTTCGCCGGCCTTAACGAGTTCTTCGGCAAGCTGGTGTCGTCGGCCAATAGGCACCGCGCGAAAGCGAGACCGGGCCGCCAGGTCCGTTTTATTTTTTGTATAAGCACCTGCTTTGTAGGAAATACTTGAGGAGGCTGTCAGCTGCAAAAGATCAAAGGGGGTAAATGCGCGGTAGCCCACACGAAACACAGGTGAATCTGAGTTTAGTGGCGGGCGTAAGCGCTCACTTGTTTTCAGCCCCATGCAAAATGTGTCCACCTGTGTTTTTCTATTTAACAATTTCTCTTCGAAGAAGATTTGATGCTAGCATCAAACATGCATGAGAGATCCTGCCTAAACATTTAACTAAGATTTTTCCCCCTGAGTAGAACCCCTGTTTCATGATGACCACCCGACTATCGCGTTGTGCGGTATTTCATAGTAGTTGCTGAAGGGAAAACGAAGGAGGCGCGGAGTTGTGAAGCGGTGACGTGCAACGGGCTCAAGTACGTGCTGCACCGGGTCCTCGACGTGATGAAGGGCTGCCAGCTGGCCACCGCCGACTTGTCGGGCGAGGTGGAGGCGGGCGTCGCCGTCACAGTTTCACTGAGGGTTGATGCACCACGAAAGTCGATTAGAGTTTTGGGTTAGAACGCAAAGAATCTTTAGCGATAATCTGCATCGATTAGAGAACTTCACACAGCCTTCAGGGTGTGGTTGCTTCAAAGCAACAGTCAAGTTTTTCCCCTCCCTCCCTAACCCCCCGGGGACCTCGCCCAAGCTCGTTTCCCCGGGTAGGGTAGCCACTCTACATTCCCTTGCGCTAGTGATGTCAGTTACAAAGACGTGTGTTCTTACTTCTCCTTTCCATACTTGCATTTCAGGCCTGCATGCCCCATCAAAAGCAATCGAAAAGAAAATAAACGAGCGTTCTACCACCTCGCGCGGTGTCACGGGATGTTTGGCAGCCGCAGTGCATGCTAATCCATGTCGTTCATGTACTTAAAAGAACTCAATGCTAAAGGCACACCAACGCCCTCGAAAGTGAAAAACGGACACACGTGCCCGCCCTCGTACTCGCCGACTCAGTCTCTGGAATCGCAAGAAAGCCAAACCCCGCTAGCTCCACAAATGCTCGACCTTGACGACGCAATGGCAGGTGACGACGTCATCCGATAACCTGACTTTCAAGGCAGTGCATGTTAATCCACGTGGTTCATGTACTTAAAAGAACTCAATGCTAAACAAATATAACGTGGGCGGCGCCGAAGCTTTACCAGCTTCGGCTGACACCATTTGCGCACTAACCATGGTTAAGAAGACAACTAAAAGCATAGACACAAAGATAGCCCAAAGCATCTGCAGAATAACACGAAAAGCCTCTAGGCAAAAACCCGTTTTCACATTTCTTCTGGGCAGTTCTCGTCAGACAATACGAAGAGCAGAAACTCCCCAGCGGCACGCGGAGTTCAAAAGGGTGGCATTCGCCTGAAAATGTAAAAGCAGAGAGATTCAGTTCTACCACTTATTATCGGAAATGTCAGTCCTGCCAACAATACTGAGGGGCCTGCAATGAAAACGCGCATTCTCGCAGGGAAAGTCGACCAGCCAGCTGCTGGCGGCGGCGCTGAACGCGTGGGGATCCCGGGAGAAGAAGGCCGACGCAGGCAGCTTGGCGGTGCCGTTTGCGTTCGCGGCGTCGTGCCCGAACCCGGAGCCGCGGGCGCCGGACCACCCGCTGCGCGCCTGGGAGGAGGGCGGGTACGCGTCCGTCCTCGACCGGCTGGCCACGTGGGCTGACACTTCGCTGGAAGGCGACCGCCCGCTCCTCACGGCGGCGGCCCCTGCCACCCCTGCGTGCCTCGGCCCGCGACAACGGCGACTCGACCTTCTCAACCCCCGTGCCGCCAGAAGCCCGAAGGCGGCGGCGGCCTCCTCCCGCAAAAAGTCCTCCGCGAAGCAAACCCCGCACGCAGTCGCCGACGCGTGCACGGAGACCGAACCCTGCAGCTCCGCCGCCCGCAGTGACGACCCGGAATCCGACCCGGAGGACTCCTCTTCAGGCGGGGGTAAAGACACAACGATGTGAGACATCACCCAACACGCCTCAGCGCCGTGACGCGGGTAGCCAGACCCCGAGCGAGTTCGAGCAGCCCCACGAATGTCGGCGCAGCGGTCGTTATTTCCACGCGGCGGCCTGCCAGACCGACGCGGCCACCGACTCATCCGGGTTCATGATTAGTTGCCATTTCTTAACGTCGGGAAAAATGCAAGGAACAATAATTCGGTGAAGTATACTCATAAAGCCGCCTACACCTTTATAGCAAGTTTTTTATTCAAATTTCAGTTCTACCACTTCTTCACGCACCTCGCAGGGAAAGTCGACCAGCCAGCTGCTGGCGGCGGCGCTGAACGCGTGGGGATCCCGGGAGAAGAAGGCCGACGCAGGCAGCTTGGCGGTGCCGTTTGCGTTCGCGGCGTCGTGCCCGAACCCGGAGCCGCGGGCGCCGGACCACCCGCTGCGCGCCTGGGAGGAGGGCGGGTACGCGTCCGTCCTCGACCGGCTGGCCACGTGGGCTGACACTTCGCTGGAAGGCGACCGCCCGCTCCTCACGGCGGCGGCCCCTGCCACACCTGCGCACCGTGCCTCGGCCCGCGACAACGGCGAGTCGGCCTTCTCAACCCCCGTGGTGCCGGCCAGAAGCCCGAAGGCGGCGGCGGCCTCCTCCCGCAAAAAGTCCTCCGCGAAGCAACCCCCGCACGCAGTCGCCGACGCGTGCACGGAGACCGAACCCTGCAGCCCAGCCGCCAGCAAAGGAGACGACCCGGAATCGGACCCGGAGGACTCGTCTTCAGGCCGGGGTAAAGACACAACATGCGAGACGTCAACCAACACGCCGCAGCGCCGCGACGCGTGCAGCCAAACCCCGAGCGAGTTCGAGCAACCCCATGAACCCGGCGCAGCGGCCGCGAATTACTTCCCGGTAGTCCACGCGGCGGCCTGCCAGACTGACGCGGCCCGCGCGGCGGTCGCGACGGAGACGGCCGATCTCGTAGAGTCCCGTGATGCGGCGGCAGGCCCCGGGAAAGCGGACACTTCGACCCAAGCGGAGCCGCCCGTCGAGCTGTTCGACGAGGTCACCGCAACCGGGTTCTCGTTCCTCTTGGATTGCTCCCGCGAGCTGGCGACTGGCCTGTCCTCCGAAGCCGGAGTGGATTCGGTGTACTCGAAGGCGTACACCTGCAGGTACGTGATGGAGGTCCCGCCCGACGTCCTCTCGGCGTCTCCGGACGTGCAGCTCTCCCTCGCGACCGCGCGCATGCGGTTTCACTTGCGCCACGCGGACGGTCTGCGGGACGAAGTGAAAGAGCTGCGGCGGTGCGTGGGTGGCCGGTGGAAGAAACAAGTCGAACCGCAGGTGGTGGATCTGTACAGCAGCGGCCTGCCCAAGGTGGCCGCCGCTGCGAACGCGCGGACGGACGGAGTGCGCGGCGGCACTCCAGGGGGGGGCATGGGCCGGCGGGGACACACGGCCGTCGCGCCGCTGCCGGGGCCGGGATACAAACTGCCGCAGTTCTGCGCGAAGGAGTCGTGCGAGAGGACCCCGCAGTGGCCGTGCCAGCCGCCGCGTTCCGCGCCCGCCGCTTCTTGCGAGGCCGGCGCGTGCCTGCGCCCGAGTGCGCCTGTAGTTCAGTCGGGCAAAGTGATGCCGCGGCGCGGTAGCATCTCTTCCGCTTTCTTCGTTCCCAAAAGGCCGCATCGAAAGCCGCCCGATCTGGCCGGCACCTGACGCCGTCTTCATCAGCGCGTGATGCTGGCAACCTTGGTGTAGCATTGCGAGATGCATGCCTCGCTACCCTGCCGCCACTCCTTGAACCTGTTCAGCTACATGCGAAGGAGTCGTGCGTGTCAAGATGACCCACTTCTCAACCGGAAATCTGCTCTCGGTTCATCTTGTGTCACCAGTCCTGCTCGCTTGCTTGCTCCAAGTAGACACTCAGAACCTGGATTTGGCGTCAGGATTCAATGAAGTGTAGCCCAGGTCGCCCATTTATAGGTTGAGGCAGTGGTTACCCCGGGTTATTCTCCTTCGCAAACCTGGCGAAACTCCGTTTTGGTTCACCAAACGCGCACTGCGCGTATCTCTCTTCTTAAGTGTCCCCACGCTTTAGGTGCACGAATCTCCTCGTGCCTAAAAGAAGTGGCGTCAAACATACGCGTTTGTTTTGTCCGTGCTACAGGCCGGATGCATCCTACATGGCCAGGTGGATGCAGAAGCATTTCCGCCCTTCTCGGGCCCAGCGGACCAGAAAGCTGTCTCATGTTATCGCTCATCGTCTCTCCCTACCATAAGACGACGCGAGAAAGAAGTGTTCCGCACCTTCTCCTCGCCTCTCCATCCCGCTGCTGGTACTTTCAACAGCATGCTTGACTTCAGCAGCCCACTGCGCATCTATTCCTAGGTGCCCCGGTGCAAAGCTGTGTTTTAGCGTGTGCCGTTTTGCAAAGCCCAAAAATAATGAGATCCCAGCTTTTTTCACCCTTTTTGTGTTCTCCCCCAGTTGGCGACTCCGTTCGTGCAGCGCCTGCTCTGGCGGCGTCACAGTGAACGAGCAAGTAGAGGAGAACCGGGATCAGCGCGCTTGTTTCCGTTTAGAATAATGGAGGATTGAGGGAAAGTCACTGGTACCATTTGCTTGTCAACACAAACCTGAGAGAGGAGCGCAGCTTCGAATGTCCACGTGCTAGTTTGCATCTTGCAACAGGGGAAGCCCCTTAAATTCCAAAACCACGGCAGTCTCCTGAAGCATTTCCTACAAAGCGGGTGCAAAAAAAGAAATGGAAGAACCCCTGGACGGGGGAGTCCCTGCCTGAAGGAACCAACCACCCCCGGGTGGGCTCGTCTGACACAAAGTTGTCAACAGGAAAAAAAAGAAGAAATCCGCTATCAGGAGCCCAGCAGGAAAGCAACAGAATGGGCCACTTGGCTGATGCACGAGATCACGTCTAGCTCTCTCTGTCATAATTCTCAACAACTCTAGGGTGGGGGGAAGGCGAGGGAAGAGCTGGGAACCGGGGAGCCGGTTCGCCCGGCGGGGGTTGTGGGGGCAAGGCAATGTTCCGCAGCAGCGTGGCGGCGCTGTCGTGGGCGCACCCCGGCAGGGTGAGTTCCATCTGGGGCCATGAAAGATACAAATCCCGATACCATGCCGTATAGAGAACATGAGTCAGTTGCTGTGTGCTCCTGCGGTCTTTGTGTGTTTTGTACTTGACCAACAGGTCCACCCCCCCCCGCGGTTAAATAACCTGGCCTCAGTGGTGCAAGCACCACGCACTCTTCAAGCCCAAGAAACATTTTCCCCCCGCAACGCCAAGTCCGCCCTTCGTATAACTTCGTCCAGTACTTCTCTCACTTCGTTCACGACGTTTTTGCTCCATACTGCTCAACAACAGTGCGGTGGAGGGGGGGAAGGGCGAGGGAAAAAGCTGGGAACGGGGGAGCCGTTTCGCCCAGCGGGGGTTGTGGGGGCAAGGCAATGTTCCGCAGCAGCGTGGCGGCGCTGTCGTGGGCGCACCCCGGCAGGGCGAGTTCCATCTGGGGCCGGGTCGGCGGAGGGTCGCGAGGTGGCGAGCGGAACGTGTACCAGGAGCTCGCACTCATGTGCGTGCTAGCAAGAAAAAGGTAAAACGGCAAACCAAGCTGGACTACTAAAACTGCACTACTGCTTGCCCGCCATGAAAGATACAAATTCCGATACCCTGCCATATAAAGAACATGAGTCTGCAAACTAAAGCCGCAGTTTTTCGGGAGGCTCCTGCGGTCTTTGTGTGTTTTGTACACGGTGCAGTAGTAAAGGCTTTCACTAGTAAATTTACTACTGGTTTTACAAGTGAAAATGGTTTACGAGGGCCACTAGTAAATTCTACAAGTGCACTTGTAAAATTTACAAGTGCACTAGTAAAATTTACAAGTGATTTCAGGTGTTTTGGGGTGAAACAAGAGGAAACTGTGGCAAGTGAAGCACACATTCAGAAGAACCGGCTTCTTTTTCACCTAACTCGTCAAAATGGGGCTGGGAGAGCAGAGCAAAGTGACAACCCAGTGCTTGAGAGCCCCGCGCGTAGGCAGTCCGCGTCAATCCAGATTTCCCCACTCCAAGGCAAACGTGAACACTCGAACACGACCCCCCTGTGGCTCGATGCGGTGGGAACACGGGACAATAACATCGGAAGAGACGGAGCGCGAGGGAGGAGGCGTCCTTGTCCTCTCAGAGCAGAGTCGTGCACAGGTACGTCCTGGTACCAGAAATAGAGTTGCACGGCAAAAGACGCTCTGGTATCTTGCTTTTGGCCCAGGAGAATACGAATATCTCTGCCTGCGTGCGTCTTGTGCCGGACAGGCTTGGCATCCATTTTTTGGACTGAGTCGTGGGCAACAGTGCGGTCAACTCTGAAGGGCAAATACCGTAAACGGAAATAAGTTGGACCGGACAAAATGGTCCAACTCACCTATTTTGGGCTCTGGTGGTCCAACTTTTGTCCGGCCACTTTTTTTCGGGGGGTTCTGTGTACTTGGTGCAGTTTTGCGGCTGGCCAGCACTCGCTCCACTCCGTAGTCGCGCATGGGTCCGCCGCCAGGAGTTCCCGAACACTGCGCGGCGCTGCGTAACCCGCTGAGTTCCCTCCAGCAACTCGCAACGAAGCACCCTGGCCATGGTCATTGGTCGCCATGGCCCTGTGGTGGAATCACAAGATCTTCCTTGCGCGGAAGGATGTTTGATCGCGACCGGTTGCGGTTGGTCAGTGCCGAGGGTGGACCAAGATGCGTCCACCGTCTGTCCCATTGCTTTGGTAGAGTGCAAACGCAAAAATGCAGAGTGCAAACGAGGTGGCTCGAGGTTGGCTGACAGTGAAGGAAAAAGTATGAGCCGCCAATAAACGACGATCTTGGTACGCTCAAGAAGAAACCCAACGCATCTCTCGCGCCTGACTACCCATTTGTCACGGAACATTTTTTACCTCATGCCCATCGACCCAACCCCGCCTAAGTGGATACGTGCCTGGGCGGAAACATGTTGGACCGGACAAAATGGTCCAATTGTTTTGGTCGTCCGCGGTCCAACCTTTGTCCGGTCCAACATATTTTCGGTCCAACATATTTCCGGTCCAACTTTCTGCTTATGGTATGGAAGATCCACGGGGGGTTTCGAGGGCTGAAGGATTCTTGTCACACGAGGGTGCTAGGGGAAGTTGTTTGGGCTGTTGCCGTGAGATTAGTACTTCTTGGGGTTTGGCGGTTGCTCGGGCAGCTGGCACGCGTAGAGCCACACTCCGGATTACCGCGTGGTTCCCTTCGCATAGGCGTCCAGGGTCTGCATTCGGGTGGGTGCCCGAACACCGGCCTTTGGTCCGACTCCGGCTGAAACCATCTAAGGTGCGCTGTGTCGCCCCCTGTCAGAATGTGTTGAGAGGTGGCCTTTTCGGGCCAATTACCATTCCAGCACCATTTTCAAACTTTTTGCCCATTCCAGCACTATTTCCAAACTTTTTGCCCATTCCAGCACTATTTCCAAACTTTTTACCCATTCCAGCACTATTTCCAAACTTTTTGCCCATTCAAGCACTATTAGTATTACCACCCTTTACCAATATTATGGCAAAATCAACACTGCAATTTCCATACCTTCGGGTTTTACCATCTGCAGGGGGGGGCGAAATACACGGGAGCCAAGCTTCACGTGTTCGGCGGTACTGCAGCCACGGGCCTACGGGTCAAGTGGCTCCCGATTTCCCAGACTAAAGCATCAAGGCTTAGCGCACCTCTTGGCGCTCGCGCTGATTCGCGGCTGAACGCAAGCTCGTCGAGACGGTCAGCCGCAGGGCAGAGCGGACGGGGTTGTGGCACTGTGCTGCCTCCGACTCAAGCTTTGCAAGCTGTGGTTGACCGTCACGTTCCTGGACCAGGAGCGGCCTTTTTCTTCTCTTCTTTCTTCTACAGAAGTCGCCTTGTCATGCGGCCAAGACGGAGACAGTCCGGACAACACGTAGCCAAGCTGCACGAGCCGATTTCGTCCAAGGGCGCCCACCAAAGCGCCACCTACAAACGCTCCGCCGACGTGCGCCACCTACACTACGGGTCGTTCCAAAATCACTCTACAGTAGGAGTCTACTTCTCCACTGATTTTGCGGAATCTTCTACGACCGGCAGGCCGCAGCAGTAGATCTCGAGATGGCGACGCCACAGCACTGGGCGTCGCCCTTCGCGACCCGCCGACCACTGATGACAAAACCGGGTTCATCACGCTACTTAGTACGCTTGCGCAGTGGCTCGTAATAGCCTACAAAGGTTTCACAACAGTCACTGACAACTTGACAAACGTGTCACGCAGTGTGGGGGACAGCCACTGCAGCCAGTGGCAGCCACTGGTGGCTCGATGGCTCAGAATGGCTGAGATTTCGAAAAGTTTTTTTTGGTGAAAACCCTGGGGTAGGGGGGCAAAAATGCCGAAAAGACAGTGCGAGACTTAGCTAGCTATTTGGCCAGCTACATGTAGCTCTTTTTAGCTATTTATCACTCATTCCACGAAAAGTGTCACAGATTTGGTGAAAACCCTGGGGTAGGGGGGAAAAAATGCCGCGACACTTAGCTAGCTATTTGGCCAGCTACATGTAGCTATTTCTAGCTATATATCACTCATTCCACGAAAAGTGTCACAGATTTGGAACAATTTCTGGGGGAAAGAGTCGATCCCATGACAGTAGAAGAGGGATCAGAGTTTTCTTGTACGGAGGCTGCTTGTGCTGCGGTAAAATTAGATGCTGCTACCGCAGGAAAACCCGTGTATCAGTCGCACCGCAACGGACTGACTGTCCGGTGCGCTCACTGTGACCCAGTAAGGCATGGATTCATGACGGCAACGACTTCAGAATGTACGTACTGTGATAGGCACACAATGATGGGCAAAACGAGTCACTGCGAGTGCTGGATCTGCTCCAGCCTGGAGTGGGCAAAAAGTTTGGATAAAGTGCTTGAATGGGCAAAAAGTTCGAAAATAGTGCTGGAATGGGCAAAAAGTTTGGAAATAGTGCTGGAATGGGCAAAAACTTTGGAGATAGTGCTGGAATGGGCAAAAAGCTTGGAAAAGGTGCTGGAATGGGCAAAAGGTTTGGAAAAGGTGCTGGAATGGGCAAAAAGTTTGCGATAGTGCTGGAATGGGCAAAAAGTTTGGAAACGGTGCTGGAATGGGCAAAAAGTTTGCGAGAGTGCTGGAATGGGCAAAAAGTTCAAAAAGGTGCTGGAATGGGAATTGGCCCGGCCTTTTCGTTGCACCCTCCTAAACCACATATCTCCGTTGTGCCGTTTCGTAGAATCGATTGCCTCACTAGCGCACTGCTCCGCTGGACCTCCGGAGTTGGTGCAGCGTCTTGCCGTTGATGCTGCTCTGTGGCGCGTTTAGTCGCTCTCTGATGCTCGAGGGTCCCCCGTGCAAACCTGCCGATCTCTTCCATCTGCATTTCCACACAGCCCATCAATGAAACACTCGGGCTCCACCATAATAGTCAGGATTTGTGAGGTTTCGTAAACATGAAAAAGCGGACGAGGCAGCAGGAAGAGTGCTGAACGGACGAAGCGTCTTTGATGTAGATCAATATGTATGCGCCCAAGATGCGGCAACAACAATGTCAAGATCCCTGCTTGGGCAAAGCCTCCGTGCCGAAGCGTGTCGGGAAATGGCAGGCATGCTCGGACCGACTGGAAGTATTCGCAACAGTCAGGCGGCCGCTTCTGCCCAGGGTTCCCCGCTCCCCGCTCATGTCGCTATTGTAGAGTGTGTTTCACTGCTGTGAATTTGGCACGACACCACTCACAGTGCGTCTCTCTTGCCTCCGTTTCTTCTCATTTTGTAGACGCTTTTCCTCGGCAGCTGTCAACTAGCTCAACAAAAGTCTCAGGGTAAAGGGGCTGGGCAGTGCGTACAGTTCCAGTTGGGTGCGCGCTGCTCCTCTCATCCTTTTTCAACGGCGCGGCTGTATATCAGGGGAGATGATTCCCATCAAGGCCCCCAACAACCCTGCCCAACTCAGTCCGAGGGGTAGTGCACATCGACCAAACCTCCCCAGTTTTTGATCTCGCAATTTTTCACGCAAACCCCCCTATAAAGCACTGTTTTGGACTGAAAACACCTGAATTCACTTGTAATTTTTAGGTAAATTTCCCTTATATCCCACCCCAAACAAATTTGTGCCCTTATATCCCACTTCAAACAAATTTTGTGCCCTTATATCCCAATCTGGGATATAAGGGCACAAAATTTGTTTGAAGTGGGATATAAGGGCACAAAATTTGTTTGGTCGTGTAAAAAGTCTTTTGAGGGAACCGAACCGGACACCTGTGGTGCCGGTGGCGTGCGTGCTTTGACTCGGCCACAACGTCCAAAAATTCGAGGGCAAAATTTTCGACCAAATTTTGCCCCAACATTTTGCCCAACTAGATTTTGACCAAAAATCTGGACCCAAAAAATTCGACCAAAAATCTCGACCAAAAATTTTGGACCCAAAATTTCGACCCCAAAAATTGGACCCCAAGAATTTCGACCAAAGATTTGGACCAAAAATCTCGACCAAAATTTTCGACCCCAAAAATTTGGACCCCTAAAATTTGACCAAAATTTTTGACCCAGTCCAGCCCGTTCCATTCGTTTTTGGTGTTTCCTTGTCCGTAGGCATAAAGCTGGCTTCAGTGCCCCACCCGAGACGTCTCAAGACGTTCTGGGTGCCTCAGAGCGACTGGTTGCACCGTTTCACAACTTCAAGCTGGCCACCGCGGCCACACTCGATCCCCGATCGGGTGCCTCAACTTGGGAGGCTCAAGCAAGTACTCAAGAGAACCGCATCAGAGCCAGGTGCCTGGCTGCACCGTCTGACCGTGCGGCGTGTCACGGCGTGCCACGCTGACGTTCGGGGCTAATCGCGGTGACAGAACTGTAGTAGCTGGCCAGATGCTACAGCCGAGAGTCAGGCGAGACAACTGATCTCATCAGACTCATGATCCGTTTCTTGGCCTGACATACCAGTGACCACGGTCATTCTCCACTGTCCTTGTTGAGGCTGTGTCACACTGTGACTGTCACAGTGTCAGTCACTGAGTGACCGGACAGTGTCGCGGCAGCCGTAAACTGCACACCCACCGCACGTCTGCAGGATTCACCTCCAGATTCGGGGACCAGAACACAGGGTATCGCTATAGCTGTCCGACTCCGAGTGCCTGGAGTGGAGAGCCTGGTCCAGTTACCTCTGGACAATGGAGCAGCAGCTGCAGCAAGGAACAGCAGCAGGACCGGGACTACTGGCTCAGTGGAGGGAAGGCGCCGCTGTCACGCGGCTGCGAGTCAGCCACAGTCACAGCTGATTTCACTTACGCAGTGAAGCCTGCAGTCAACGAAGCTGTGTCCACCGTTGTGCAACCAGTTGCGGTGCAGGCGTGGGCACAACGACAGTTGATGACTTTAGGAAGGAATCAGCCATTCTTGCGTGAGCTGCAGATTCCGTCTGTCGGCAACAGTGTCCGACTGTGTCGCCACCTTGGGTTGTTAGCCCACCGTCCTCCGCGGTTCTGGCCATCTGTCTTGTAATCTGGGTTCAGTTCCGAGTTTGGTTTCCTATCCGAGGCTATCGGGCACTGGTTCGGTTTCGGGTTGAGGTTCGGTTTCGGGTTCGGTTCTGCCACCATCACTCCTCAGAACTTCTGGGTTCGGGTTCGATTTCGGCTTTGGCTCGCCGTGCCAGGCGTGGGCGTCAACTCGCGACACGTGATGTCCCCATGTCACTGCCAATGTCAGCGTGGACGCATGCAGTGGCAATAGCAACAGCAACAGGAGTCCAGCGTCCGGCTGGACGAAAAGTTTTTTTTTTTCGCCGTAGGTATCCGATGGTCGAGCCAACCACCCTTGGGTTTCAAGGTGAGTGGTCGGGGGTTCAAGCCCCTCCTCGGCAAGTTTTCCAGCATTTTCCTCGATTCAAATTTGTCAAAACAAATTTGTGCCCTTATATCCCAGTTTGGGATATAAGGGCACAAAATTTGCTTGAAGTGGGATATAAGGGCACAAATTTGTTTTGAGTGGGATATAAGGGCATTACACCTACTTTTTACTAGTGCACTAGTAAAATTTACAAGTGCACTAGTAAAATTTTCTAGTGCACTTGTAACTTTTACTAGTAAAAGTGTAAATTTTACTAGTAAATTTTTTTACTAGTAAATTTGCTAGTAAAAGGGTCATTTTACAAGTTTACTACTGCACCGTGTACTTGACCAACAGGTCCACCCCCCCCCCCGCAACGCCAAGTCCGCCCTTCGTATAACTTGTCCAGAACTTTTCTCACTTCGTTCACGGCGTTTTTGCTCCATACTGCTCAACAACAGTGCGGTGGAGGGGGGGAAGGGCGAGGGAAAAAGCTGGGAACGGGGGAGCCGTTTCGCCCGGCGGGGGTTGTGGGGGCAAGGCAATGTTCCGCAGCAGCGTGGCGGCGCTGTCGTGGGCGCACCCCGGCAGGGCGAGTTCCATCTGGGGCCGGGCCGGCGGAGGGTCGCGAGGCGGGGAGCGGAACGTGTACCAGGAGCTCGGGAGTGGCGGCGGCGTCTCGTGGGCCGCCATCGGCAACGTGTCGTCGCGGCCGCTGAAGGCGTATCCGAACCACTACATGTACCGGATGGACAAGAACTACAACACCAGGACCCCGTCGAGAGGCAGCATGAAGTCATTGCTCGTCGCGGACGCCGCCGGGGAACAAGGGTACTTGTCCCAGCTGAAGCACGTCGGCGTGCGAATGTCAAACTCCCGGGTGACCTTCAAAGACCACCGACCCTTCACCCTGCCGAAGCGGCCCCAACTGGTGAAGGTGTGCGACGCCTGCTACTACTGGACGGACGGCATCGAGCACTACAACCTGTGCACGCAGCACAACAAAGCGCACTGGCACCGGAAGCAGGCCGAAATCAACCCCATGGAAGGTTACCGGTCCCTGGGCAGGCAGGGTGGCATGCGGCACACGAGGAAAACGGCCTTCACCCTCCCCGTCCACCGTCTCGGCGCCGACTTCCCCCGGAGCGGAATCCGAGCCATCAACTTCGGCAACACGAAGTGGTCGCAGTTCGACAAGTGGATCGTCATGCGGCGCTTCCACATGGTCGGTGCCCGCGCTCTCCACAAGAAGTACCGATTCGTGCACCTCAGCTTCCCAGAGCTGTAGAACCCGTGTTTTTGTTTCTTTATTTTCTCTTATTCTTGTTCTTTGTCGTTGCTCTTTCTCCTCGCGCCCTATGTCGCCACGCGCTTGCCCGTGGACGCCTTGTGTGACGTAAGGCGGCAGCCCCCGTTGTGGAACCCGGGCTTAATCCAGACTTGTCCCGGAGAACGGCCTCTTCTTTATTTTGCTTCGTCCTTCTGGAAAAGGGATGCGGCACGTGGTCTTCCTCCAACGGACCCTGTCTCGTCTTCTGGTCGCACAGGACCTCTCGGGCTTCAAGTAAAGTCAACACTGTTTCAGGGACAAAGGGAGTATGCGTCAACCGCAGCTGGCAAAGCTTGAGCTCTGCCCTGTGGGCAAAGGGGTTGTGCAGCCTCAAGGGCACCTGCTTCTTTGCATGGCTAAATAAGGAAGGAGTGCCTCAAGCGTAGCAATCACTACAACTGCGTCCGATCGAACAACCGTAGTTACCAGCGACTAGAAGCGGAAGTTTCTCTCCTACTACCCCGTACTACCGTCGGAATGCGCTGGCCCGATGGGTTGTGGCCACAGCCAAAGGTGCAGGACTCGTACCTGCAGTGTGTGGTGTCCTTTTTAAGATGGATTGTGTCTGGCGCTCTCTCTCCCTTAGGGTTGCCGCCCGAGGGAACCGGCTGTGAGCCGAGACTCGACGCCGGTCTCTCCGGACTGCACCAGGAGAGAACTTCGTGGCGGATCACAAAGCACCCGCCCTGCACGAGGTACGCGCCCAAGACACGTGCACGGCTACCGTATCACCCTCCATGTTTGCACCTTCCTTGGATGCCACGGTCGGGAAGGGACCTCAATGTAGTTTGGAAAACACGTTCCCCTTCCCCGCGGGTTACCACCGGGCAACTGCCGCAGCAGCCGCAGAAACGTCATTCGCCCTCGTACCTGTGCTTTCGGCGCGTAAACCCGTTTCGCGTTGAGGTAGCTCGCTCGTGATGTGTGTCAGCTTTAATTGCAGCGAAAAGGTTCGGCTACAAGCGTCGACGGAAAGGTTCGTTCACGGAAATGGAGAGCCGTTTGCGCCGGTTGCGAGGCCGGTACTGTCTCAGGAGCACACTTTGTTGTATAAGCACCTGCCTTGTAGGAAATACTTGAGGAGGCTGCCAGTTGCAAAAGATCAAAGGAGGTACAATGTGCTGTAGCCCACACGAAACACAGGCGAATCTGGGTTCAGTGGCGGGCGTAAGCGTTCAACAAAAAGACCGGCTTTGTAGTTGATTCTCCCCCTCTAGCCTCCTTCGAAGTAAGCACAAGGCAGCCCCTCGAGTATTTCCCGTACACTTTGTGCGCAACGAAGTGGTCGTTTCTACCCGCATGGCCACCTGTCCGGATGCAGATGCCTGCCACCAGGGGGGAAAAGAGAGGAAGCAAATAAAGAAATGCTAGGCGCGGCTCCAACTGTCTCTCCCCTTTGCCGAGATCGCGCGGCGCCACTTTGTCTCTCAATTACAAAAGCAGGCGTTCGCCCGTGAACGCCAAAAGCATGAATTAACAGGGATCCGGTTCCGTGGACTCATTTTCGTTGGGTCTCAAGGTTCAACCCGGAGAGAACGAATATTCAATACGAGTTTTCTTTGGGGTCCTCTTTGCGAGTTTTTTTCGAAGGCCTTGTTGCGCGGGAGTGATAGAGACTGTTGGGGTCATGCGGACCCGTGGTACAGGTAAAGTTCTCAGATCGTAGGGAGACGAACTTCTGGGACGAACGACAAGAACGTCGTCATTAACCAATCAAGAACGTTTTCTTGCCGTCTAAGCACCTGCTTTGAAGGAAACACTTGAGGAGGCTGAAGGTAAATGTGTTGTAGCCCACACGAAAACGCAGGTAAATCTAGGTTCAGTGGCAGGTGTACGTGTTCATCAAAAAAAGACCCACCTTGTAATTGTATTGTTTCTCCCCTCCAGCCTCCGTCGAATTAGCACAAGGCATCCTCGAGTTTTGCTTGAGGCACAAGAGGTGTGCAACAAGTGCAAGTCTGGCACAACGAGTAAGCCGATATGCAACACGTAAATGACTGGCCACCTTCGTCCTAAAATGAGCATCTTAGAATATTTTGGTTCGCGTCACAGCAAAGCAAGATACGATTAGTAAAGCGCCTTCTTTTGTTTACGCGCACTAGCGGAACTCGTCTGCTTTGGTAAGTTTCATCTAGCACGCTGCCATACGAATTTTAGTACCAACAATGCGTTGTTAACACAATAATCCCATTACTCTGTACACCACCAAAGAAAAACCCGCACCCACAAAGTCCTTGCTTGCTCGAAGAGAACCCACCCGGAGACTCTAAAATTCCGCAATCTCAAGCGAATCTTAACCAAAGAAAAACCCGCACCCACAAAGTCCTTGCTTGCTCGAAGAGAACCCACCCGGAGACTCTAAAATTCCGGAATCTCAAGCGAATCTTAACTCTAAAAAAGGTTGCGAGACGCCAAACACTGGAGAGGAAAAAAGGAGGCAGCAGCCAAGATGATGAACGCGTTCGAAGTGCTGGCTAACCGCAAGTTCCAAAAGCGCGAGAAGAAGGAGAACAAGCCGCCGAAGCCTCCGTCCCCGCAGTCCAAGCGCAAGGCGCCCTCCGCCTCCCGCCGGCCGAAGCCGCAGCCGTACGACTACTACATGGTCATCGATTTCGAGGCGACGTGCGAACGGGACAGGTCGGACTATCCGCACGAAATCATCGAGTTCCCAGTAGTGGTGGTCCACGCCGCAGAGCGGCGCGTCGTCGATGAGTTCCACAGCTTCGTCCGCCCGGTCAAAAACCCGGTGTTGACGGCGTTCTGCAAGGAGCTGACGGGCATCTCGCAGGCGCAGGTCGACGGCGCGCCTGTTTTGGACGAGGTGGTGGGTCTCCTCCACGAATGGCTCGATTCGAGCGGATACCTGGGGAAGAAGTTCGTGCTCGCGACAGACGGGCCGTGGGACTTCCGTGAGTTCTTCTGGAAGCACGCGGTGGGCAACCAGGCAGCCGTGCACCGGCACTACGCGTACTACAAAGAGTGGGTCAACATCCGGAAGATGTTCTCCCTCAAGCACGGGCAGTACGTTGGGGTCGCGAAGATGCTCGGGCTGCTCGGAATGCGGTTCGAGGGCCGGGAGCACTCCGGGCGCGACGACACGCGGAACATCGCGCGCATCCTCATCCGCCTGCTCTCCGACGGCTGCGTGCCGAAAAACACCGAGCGCGTCGACGACGACGTTTTTTCGGGCCACCTCCTCCGCCTCTCCACCCTCCGGCCCCGAAAGCCCGCGGTCCCGCCGTCGCACGACCTGTACTTCGTCGTCGCCTTCCACGCAACGTGCGCGGCGGCGAAACAAGACGCAGAACACCCCCCCGAGATCATCGACCTCCCGGTCGCGGTCGTGGACGCGCAGCGGCGGACCGTCGTCGACTCGTTCCACAGCTTCGTCCGGCCTGTGGTCAACCGCACGCTCACGGACCTATGCACGACGGCAACAGGGGTCACCCAAGACCAGGTAGACGCGGCCCCCGTCCTCGACGATGCCCTGGGTTCGCTGCACGAGTGGATGGAGGAGAAGGGGTACCTGGGCCGAAAATTCGTGTTCGTGGCGGACGGTCCTCGGGCGTTCAGGGACGTCTTCTGGAAGCATGCGGTCGGGGGCCAGGCGGCCGTGAGTCGGCCGTGCGAGTTCTTCAACGAGTGGGTCAACCTCAGGCAGCTGTTCAGCAGCGTCCACGGGGGGGAGTACGTGGGGCTGGCGCAGATGCTGGAGACCCTCGGCTTGCGGTACGAGGGCGACGCGCGCACCGGCGAGAACAACGCGCTCAGCATGGCCAAGGTGCTGATCCACCTGATCGACAGCGGGGCCGCCCCCGCAGACACCGAGCGAGTCAGCGAAACTGCCCTCTCCGCACACCACCAACGCTTGTCTCAGCTCGCAGAGAAGCCGTGCGCTTCTTCCCCCCGAACCTGCTCAGCGCCCGGAGCAGATGGTCGACCTCTTGCGATTGCTGATGATGAACGACAGTCCGGATGAAAGAGGAGTGTTAGCCACTCGAAAGCATGAGTCGGCGCTCAGGCAGCTGTGAGTTGGCAGTACAAGGGTAAACCTCAGGCAATTGTGTGCAAGCGGTATCAGCGTTTTCAACGAATCGATAAAGCTCCGGCACGCAACTGTTGAGTGACGTCCACGGAGAGTACTTGGGACGGGCATGCACACGGCATGCACACGGCATGCACACGGCATGCACACGGCATGCACACGGCATGCACACGGCATGCACACGGCATGCACACGGCATGCACACGGCATGCACACGGCATGCACACCCGCCGACATTGCCGAGGCGCCCATCCACCCGATCAACGGCGCAAGCGCCCCCCGGCAGACTTACGGTGCCACCTTCTCCGAACCGCCTCCGACTTGCCGTCCCCACCTTCAGCATAGCCCTTGGCACGTTCAACACCCCGTCGGCCGTTTCATATTGCTGTTTGATGACCGAAGGAGCGGGAGCAAGAGAGAATTCCCACAAGGACAACTCATCTACTGGGCCGACGTGCGGGGGACTTGCAGTGCAGGGTGTACCGGCAACAACAACAAGAGCTCTTGTGTTGTTGCGACAGCTCCTCAGCTGGGGCTTTCGAAGTTTTGTCCGTGCGTGTCGATGGAGCAACTCTCTCTGCACCCTACCATCATCAGCCTATCCCAAACTTACCACGAGCCTTGCGTCTCTTCCTCCCGCTCAAAACCTTGGCACATAATCAACCTCTTGCAGTTGCTGATGATCGACCGATGGCTCTCGGCCCAATTCCGCTTGCCATCCCTCTCCGCACACTCAAGTTGCAGTCCCGGTAACTCACGCACAGCCTGTTGTTGTTCAGCGCCCACGACAGAAAGCTGACCCCATCTGAACCCTTCCAGCTCACTAGGAAACGGATCGAGCTCCCGCATGTTTTTGATACGACGTCTTCTCTTTTCTTGCTTTTTTTCTGTCGACCTGCTGGTGCGTAAACTTCTCGCCGGGTCTGCAAGAGTGTATCGTCGCACACCGAGACCAGAGACGCAGCATTGCCTCCTCTAGTAGACGCATCTCTTTAAGAGCTATGAACAGCCCTGACAGCCCAGACTCACACCGCTGTCCTGTCTGCATGTTCCGCGTTGATGATGGCTCGCCATATGTGTCCGTGGCGTACACGGCGCAGACGGGACCAGTGCGGTGTTGAGCACATATCCATTTCCAAGCACGTCCTTGCAACCTCCCCGACAGTCTCACGAAACACGTCCACTCATCCCCAGTCGAAACTTCCGAAACAACCAGCAAGAGTACCCTTTTCTCGCTGGGTCTGTGTCCTGGCTTCCTGTCGCCCTGGCAGTGAAATACACCTTCGCGGCCATGTACCGCGTGAAGACAAAAAGACGCCCTTTCCCCCCTCGCTTTGTCGCCCTGTCCATGCCCAATCCTCGTTTTCGGGTCAGGTGCCGCAAAAACGAGGACATGTCGTTCTCTTGTAAAGCTTGGCGAACTCGGTGATACAACGATGAGTGATGGAGATGGTTGTACCTCTCGTCGGCAGAAGAGTCAGCGGCAGTGGAACAGGCGATGGTTGGCGCTGTAGGTCATGCGATGATTGAGGTCACGAGACCCAGTCCAAATCGACGCAGGCGAGATTGATGTATTCGCTTGAGGACACATAGTTTTTGCGATACCCAGCAACTAGCTCACTTGCATACTTGTTACAGCTAAAAGGAACGTTGGCAGCGGTTTAATCTGAACAGTGCGATTTGAAAAAACAAACATATTTGCCTCAAACAGCCACCCCAAAGAGGAACCAACACACCGGGGTGGGCTCTCTGACACACGCCGCAAAGAAAGCCGCCCCCGAGTTCGAAGCGAAGACCTTCGCTCTAACCAGTTGCGTTCTCTGGTTGCCACTAAGCGCTTCCCAAGAAGACGCAGCAGGGAACCCTGAAATACCGGTTCTTTGCATCCCTCAAAAGTACCGTTTTCACGAAGAAAAGCAATAATTGCAACAAGCGACGAAGTACCGATTTCTGCGACCCGGCAACACACAAAGCAGTCCAAGCCTCGAAACCGAAAAGAACCGGCACACCGAAGAGCAGAACAACGGGCGAACAGACGAACGTTGATTTCTTTTGCGAAAGCATCGACCGAAAAGATAAAAAAGAAACAAATAACGCTAGAAACAGCAAAAAGATAAAGACAAAGCACATCAGAAACAACAATTTCCGGGGGGTGTTTCCTTCCTTGTATCCAGGAGAGCCGCGAAAAGCTATTGTGAGAGCCTTGTGAATCGGTCGTGGGATCCCACTGTTCCCACACCCGCCAACACCTGCTGTTGACCACGCCCATTTAAACGAATTCTCACAATCTCGCACCAGCCTCCGCCGCTGTTCCAACAGCAGCTGTCGATTCTGTTTCTGCATTTCTTTGTCGGTGTGTCGATTCTGTAGTTCCGTTTTCTGTATCTGAAAGAACGAATATCGAAAGAACGCTGCGAAGTCTTCCCCCGGCAGCTGCCGAAGCTTGCCTGTGGTCTTGTCTGTGATATTTACCGCGGGTTCTTCCCTGGTTGAAACTCCTAGCTTGGGATCTGTCATACTAGGATTTGCTTCCGACAGTGGTCTTGTGGGTCCTTCGTGGGTGTTGAGGATCTGTCCTACTGGGACTTGCTTCCGACAGTGGTTTTGCGGGTCCTTCGTGGGTTGAACTACCAGGATCTGTACTACCACTGCGACCTGCTTTGCGGGACCCAGAGGGGGGCGCGGTATCTTAGGGAGTTGTACCGCTAGGGTACACTCGGGTCCGTGTCTCAAAACTGTTTTTTTTTTCGTTCTCTCTTTTGAATCATGATTCTTCGGGTTGGCGTCCGGTCAGCGACATTGACGGTGATTGTGCTGCTGTTGTGCGTGATGACGATCCTGGTGTCGGTGCTGTCTGTAAGTACGACGACGAATGCGGTCGAAAACGCGCGGACAGTGGGCGATGATGCCGTCGCGTTGTGCCTGGAAGGTGGCAGGCAGAACGTGATGTCGATCGTGTCTTTCTACGTCAGCAGCACGCTCAACGAGGCCACCGCATCCGTCGACAGCTTCTTGCAGGTCTTCGAGAACGCGTTGAAAACGCACCACGAGTTCGTGAAAGGCGTGCACCCAGACGTGGTGACCTCGCCCACTTGGCTGACCGACACCCTTCGCCAGTCCCTCTTTGCCACGCACCAGCATCTGAGCAGCCAAGGAGGGTATTTCGCTGCGTCGGCGGTGTATCCCTTCTCGCCCAATTCACTGCCGGCCTGGGGCGGGCTGCTCGTGTATTTCAGCGTCTTGCGCATCCCGCTGCTGAACGCGCAGTTCCCCGATGACTACAACGAGCAGGCCGTGTTGGAGTCGCGCGAGCAGGGCACGAACAAGTTCCAGGACAACAACCGCACCTCGTTCACCTTAGGGAGCACGGACAGCTTGGGATACCTGGACGATAAAGATGGCAACCAGACCGACTGCCTGGCCCCCGGGTTTAACCTCGAGGGCAATGTCATTGGCGTCTGTGAGGTTTCCGCGGACCTGTGGTTCACGGCTGAGCTGAAAGAGGAACTTGGGCGGGCCATCGACAACGCGCAGTACGACGACGGCGCGCCGCTGCACGAGCCGGACATGGTCAGCTTCTCGCCCATCATCGGCGTCGTCGACGGCGATCTCACCATGCTGCTGTCGCTCACCTGGACGCACCCCGAAATGATCAACCGGTACCCGCGCCAGAACCACCGCGTCGGCAGCATTTTGGTGTGGAACCGCCTTCCTTTTTCTTTTTGTATAGGCACCCGCTTTGAAGGAAATGCTTGAGGAGTCTGCGAAGATCAAAGGAGGTAAATGTGCTGTAGCCCACACGAAACGCAGGTAAATCTGGGTTTAGTGGGCGGGCGTAAGCGTTCAAAAAAGACTCACTTTGTAGTTGTATTGTTTCCCCCCCCTCTAGCCTCCTTCGAAATGAGCACAAGGCAGTCCCTCGAGTATTTTATTTCCAAACCAATCTGGCGGGTTGCCCCTTTGAATGTGTTGTGCGAGGCTCAAAAACCGTGGGCGCGGCGTGTTCTGATCAGAATTCCAACCCTGAAAATTAAATGATCAACCGCGCACGCACGAACAGAAACGAAGCGCTTGTCTTTCTGAGCAACCCACAGAAAGGGCTTGCATGGCGCTGCCAGTCAATATTTGATTCTGCGACAGAGTTTCTCTACATTCGCAGATGAACAGTTGTCAGTTTCTTTCACTCTGTCATCATTGCTTGAGATTTTGCAAAAAGCAGGTGCTCATACAAGAATGGAACGCCGTCACAGGCAACTGACAACTGACAGAGCGATTATCGCCGGAATTGGTTGTGCGTGCCGTGGGGAAGTTAGCCTGTCAGTGAGTGAACATGATGATTGTTAGGCTAACCTCCTCAAACACGCTGCCAGCGTTCTCTTTCGAGTTTACAATTACTTAGTTGCGCATCACGAAACAAATGCAGGTTGGGATCAAGACGCAGGCGATGCAAGACGCGATCGCCGCTCAGCGCATCCCCGAAGGCTCCGTGCTGTACGTCCTGCAGCAGAACTTGTGGACGGGCATTTCCGGCGAAATGGTGGCCTGCAGCGACGGTCACGTGAGCGAAGTCGACCCCGCAAACGCTCGGAAGGTGCGCCCCGTGCACATCGAGAGCCACTCCGACCCTGTCGTCTCCAGCCACGGGAAGCACGTGTTCGCCGATGTTGAAGGAGGTTACCCGGGCGCGATCAACCAGACGAAGGATGACTACTTGGAGTGGCAGTTCAACAAGACACTGTACGTGTGGGGTGCGTCGTCGGTGAGCAGGGAGGGCGGGCTTGAGCTGTACGCGGTTGTGGTGATGTCTCGGGACACGATTCTGGACGATTTGAACCAGATCCTGCAGCCGATCGAAGAGCAGAACGCTGCCGCGAAACGCCGGGAGGATGAGCGCTTCGCTGAGAGCCTGATCATCATGTTCGTCAGCATCACCGGCGTGGCGGGTTTTCTGCTGGTGCTGGCGTTCTTCGCAACCCGTGTGATAACGCGGCCGTTGCTGTATCTGGAGCAGGACATGGCCAACGTGGCTCACATGAGGCTCGAGGCGGTGAACCTGACGAGACCTCTATCGCGGCTGCACGAAGTCAATCACATGGAAGAGTCGTTCCGGGCAATGGTCGACAACCTCAACGAGTTCCGGAACTTCATTCCCCGGGCCGTCTTCGTTGACGACGGCGACGCCTTCGAGTCTCTCATGTCTTCGACGAGAGACGCGCCCCAAACCCCCGTCTCTCTCTCATCCTTGAACAGCGGCAGCAGGGTACGTCTTTCATTTCGACCTTTTGGCAGCTGAAAAGGGCTAAAAAAACAAGGAACTTCAAAAGGAACCTCGTGTTGTGTCAAAGATGAGGTGTCACCACAAACAGTCACACACACACACGACACACAGCAAGCCGTCACTTTTGGCGGCAACTCGAACGTTACCCCGACGCGAGAAGAAAGGTCGAACAGCACGCACGTCGCCATGAAACGTAAGTCACTCTCTATCCTGCTCATGAACGTGGTCCACTGGCACCGAATGGACCTCTCCAACGAACGGTTGGCGGCCTTCCACACGGAGTTCCTGGTTCAGATTCTTCAGGCAGTCCAGGCACACAAGGGCATTCCCGACACGTTCCTGGGCGACCGTCTCATGGCTTCTTTCAATGCCATCAGCAATGCCCCGTCATACAAGTACGCCGCCGTCGCCGCAGGGACCGCCGCCCGAGAGGCGCTCGCGACTGAAGAACTCGTGAAGGTATGTTGATTGCATAGACATGAGGAAGTCACCTTTCCATCTAAGTGGGTCCGCAAAGCCTTCCTGCTGCCTGCAGATGTCAGGTGGCAGAGGGCAGCAGGGAGGCAAGCGAACTGATCCTCGTGCAATTGTTTTCGCAAGCTTGTGCGCCGCGAAAGAGCCCAAGATGGTCGAGCCGAAAGACTGGCTCTCCAAACCTAAGAACGACCTAAAAGGACCCTCAAGCAGAAAAAGAGGGGTCGCACTCGCCCCATACCAGTTGGTCTAGGGCACGTGCATCTACTACATGCACAGGATGTGTTATGCTCGGGGTGTTCCTGTTCCACGTGTTCAGGATTCTTCGGCCGAAAGCCTTCTTCAGATGGCCCCTCTTTGGGTGCCGTTTTCGAGTTTTGTGACGGAAAGCGGCCTCCAAGCGGCAGCATCATCGTTTTCGCGAAAGCGATGAGAAATCATCCCCCTGCGTGCAAATGAACGGAGGTAGCACCAACTACCATACCAACGGACCACCGCAAAAAATTTCGAGACTGGAGGTCCTATGAACATGCAATGTGAATAGCCTCTATTCGAGCCAACCCGGCTTTTGTCTATGAAAAAGTGTATTGTTTTTGGACTGGATAATAGTGCGGAGCAAGTTTTTTTCCCCCTGACAAAATGCATACGGGTAGCAGAGTGAGCTGGCGCCGGCCTTCAGCCCGGGTTCGAACCCCGCCCCTCACACTTTTCCGGGAAGATTGTTTTTGAGGTTTGTTGGGTTTCGGGGTCGAATGCGCCCGAAATTGCGTTTTTTGCGGAGTTTCTCATTATCTCGCGGTATTTGGGTCACCCCGGGAAACGGAGTCGGGGGGGGTCCGGGGGGGTCTCCCCGGATATTGGCGCCGAACTTGCCATCACAGGCCAAACTTTCTACACGCCGAACTCAGCATCACCAGAACCCGAACTGCTTCATCAGAACTTAGCTTCGCCCGAACTTTGCTTCGCCCGAACTCAGCTGCGCCCGAACTTTGCTTCACCGGAACTTTGCTTCGCCCGAACTCTGCTTCGCCCGAACTCATCTGCGCCCGAACTTTGCTTCACCAGAACTTAGCTTCGCCCGAACTTTACTGTTTACCGAACTGTAACTGCTGCCTCCAGTCTCGCCCCGCGCCGGCCTTTAGCCGAGCGCACGTACTTTAGCCACATACAATGTGTGAACCGCCGAAGTAGGACCTTCTGATCATGATCATTTGCCAATTCGCCACTTGAAACCACGTCCGGGATTTGGGCTCAGGGGTAGTGCGGTCAACGAAAACTCTAGGTTCCCTTTGTATTTTCTCCTATCCTCTCTCGCTGTTTCTTGTCTCTACTTATTCCTCTTGACCAGCACCAATACCAACGACTCCCTGCGTGCGACGTACCCGCAAATCCGAAACACCGCACAGCTTTCGTTCTCGGTGGCTTCCGGCGACGGTCGCATTGGGACGATGGGTGCCGCGAACATGAAGAAAGTGACGATCTTCTCGACGGTGATTCCGTGGGCTGCCGCGCTCGAGAGGCTGAACAAACAGTGCAACACGACCGGCCTGACCGACGCGTACACGTCGCGGGAGGTTGACCAGAAGTTCTGCGTGCGGTGCATGGGCAAGGCGGTGTACCCCAAGCGGTCCAAAAACCCGCTCTCCGTGTACGAGATCCTGAGCGCCACGCAGTGGTCGCAGCAGGAGTGGATGTACCAACTGCAGGAGGGCGAGCAGGCCAACCCGTACACGACCTGGAACGCCGCGTGGGACGCAGTCTTCCGCAGTCAATGGGAAGTCGCGCGCGAGAAGCTGAAGGCATTCATTGGCCCTAAGGACAAGGTTTGTCCTATTTAACAGCGCCTGCTCTGTGTGAGAATACTCCGCCAATTGCGAATTGCACAAAGCGGGGGATGCTTTACCTCCAACACACAGCTATATCTCTCAAGGGTACAAGCAACGAAAACGTGGGTAGTTGTGTTGTTTCTCCCCTGCTCGCCTCCTTTGGAAAACGAGCCCAGCGCGATACCTCCGATTGTGATTAACCACTTAAGGACGATCGACACTGCACCCTACGGGGAAAAGACACTGCACCCCACGGGGAAAAGACACTGCACCTACGGGGAAAAGACACTGCACCCCACGGGGAAAAGACACTGCACCCCACGGGGAAAAGACACTGCACCCCACGGGGAAAAGACACTGCACCCACGGGGAAGAGACACTGCACCCCTGCACCCCACGGGGAAAAGACACTGCACCCACGGGGAAGAGACACTGCACCCCTGCACCCCACGGGGAAAAGACACTGCACCCACGGGGAAAAGACACTGCACCCACGGACTGCACTCCACTGGACGACGGGGGGCGAGTCTTCGACCAGGACCCGAAGCTGTGCCCCAGAGTGGCCAAGGCGGGTGCTTCGGAACAGCTCGTCAGGCCGAGCTCTCGCTGTGCAAAGACCTCTAAGCTTTCGCCACACAGAAACCCCCGTGCAAACGCTTGAGCGCGTCGCGGAATCCCGTTTCCTTTCCACCATTTGACACAAACGCGATGCTTCCTAGTTACACTCTTTACAAGAGTTAGAGAGGGTGGTATTACGCAAGCATCCAGGCTGTTTCCTCCTTCTTTTGTTTGCACTCCCCCCTACACACACACAGGGCTTTGAACGGCTGGCAAGTGTTCTAGAGTGCGAACGGTACGAACCGACTGACACTCTGTCATTCGCATGCTTGTAGGCGGCCGAACTTACCGCCGCTGGTTGCTTTCGGAGATGAGTATCGCAAGACGGACCCTGCGATGGTTGGTTGCTACCTGCCGCCGATGTGCCCAGCTCACGCCGCATTAGCAGGGGTCTTTTTAAGGGGTTTTCAGAACCCGCAACCTCGTGCTGCCCCTCGCAGTGTATTGGCCAAGTCTAAAGACGCAGCCAGCGTAATATGGTGGTTGATAAAGATCACTACCCGGAGGAAGAAACGTGGTAGAAGAGCAGGGAGAAGTGCACTGGCACGCACAAACTAGATCTTTAGGTTTCTTTTTTTCGAGACATTGCAACGTAATTCCAAAAATGTAAGCCTGAGCAATGAGCGAACCAACACCAATCTGAAGATCATGTCACTGTCACAGTTTACATGTCCGTGCTTCACATATGGAGATCCCTAACTCAGGTGAAAACGAAGAAGAACAACCTGAAGAGAGGGCTCGCAGAAGTAAAGGGGGGGGGGTCGAATAGTAACAGTTATTTGACACGCGTCTGATTGTGTTCAACCACTACCACTATTTGATCCTGCTGCTGTTCGGCTACTCGGAACTTTTTTTAGTATTCGACAAATCGAAACAACGCAGGTGTTATTATGCGACCCCCCCTTTATGCAAATGCTGCAGGGACTGGGTGAGTAGCAACTTCAGTGCACGGTGAGGTCCAGCCTCAGAATTATTTCAAGGGTGTAAATCCACACCCGAAAAGCGGGTGTGACACCCGCTTTTGAACTCCAGCTTTAACTCCAGCTTCTGAGGCTGGACTTCACCGTGTGCGATTGCGAGAGTCAGTAAGACCCCCCGTCCCCCCTGGGGCAGGGTTTTGTTTAAACAGCAACTAAGATTTTCCCTCTTAAAAGCAGGATTCTGCTCAAACACTTAACTAAAACTGTCCCGCCTTTTCTCGATCACAAAACCAAAACAACGAAGGACAGCGAAATGATCGTGACCTTTAATGGTTTCGGCGGCCTTTTCGTGAACATCCTTCCACAAACTCGCGGTTTCAAAACATGGCTCCAGTGATGCAAACACCGCACGCTCCATGATTTAGACATTTTCTCCCCTTCTTGAAGAGAGAAAGAGAAGAATACAGCATCCGTACAGTTATGCGAAAGGGAACATTCGGAACAACGGTAGCACACGAAGCAACACACTACAAACCAAACTAACCAAAGGTTTGGGTTGTACAAACGAAGATCAGGCAGTCTTCTAAATCATTCATCATCGTTGACTTCGTTGGTCAGTTGATCCGATTGCCCGCTGTTGGTTTACCGGTGCAACACCTTAACTCGGAAACTGTTCTTTACTATTCTTGCGGTCTACATTGTGACGAAAAGGCTAAAAAAGCAAAAGGTCGAAGGACGCCAATCTGTACGCCCGTACGGGATCGTCGGAAACACATAACGCAGGCAGCGTGGTTTGGTGGTTGACCAGAGTTCCCGACACCAATGGTGAACCCAACGGGAAATATCGATCACCATTCTTTGTGAAAACAAAGGTCCTTTTAAGAAGTTTCGCCAACTGCAGCGAGTGTGCGCGTGCAGAGAGGGGTATCTGAACCGATAGCAGGGGGAAAAGGCTTGATGGAGAACCCTGCACCTACCTTCTGTTGCTTTGTCGGCAGCGCCGATTGGTGTAAGAAACACATTCTGCCAACTACAGGGCACGCCGAACTATTCGGTGTCTTACTATGGAGTGGGGCCCGGGTGGAGGGGGGCAGTGTTGAAACTGCATAATGAGGTTCAGAAACTGGAGTTAAAGAGGGTGTGCCCGAGAGTCTCACCCGAAAGAAGCAGGTTGCAACCAAAACGCGTGTAAATACACTCCCGCTTTTTCAACTCCCGCTCCTGAGGCTGGACTCCACCGTGTACATTCTGGCCAATCTGAGGGCAGAAAAAAATTCTCCCCTTGATGCCAGCATCAAACATACATGAGTGACAACTGCCTCAACACTAAACTACGATGTTCCCCCCTTGTCCCATTCAAAAGTGCTACACGTGGCCCCACTGGCAAGTGTCTCAAAAGATGCGTGCCCTGTTTCTAAATTTGCGCGTGTGAAAGAGTAGGCACCACAGGGAGTCTGGTTTATTTGTGCGCACTGCCTTTTTCGTGCATGGACTATTGACTCTCCAATCACCAGCCTCGATATTCAAGCTACCGGACGCGTTTTCTTCTTTGCATTTTCGGTACAGCGAGTTGCACATGCAAAAAGAAAACGAAGCCAGCAGAAACTTTGTCTCTTGATTAGTGCTAATAAAGAAATGAAAACAAAACTGCATTCCCGCGAAGAAGACTTGATGCTAGCATCAACCATACAGAAGAGGTAAGATTCTGCCCAAACACTAAACTAAGAATTCTTCCCCGGAGGTGTGTATTCTGCACACGCGAAAAACCAGATTATTTTGCATTATCATTTAGCCATCGTTGATCAGTTGATGCTGGTCGTCCGTGACTTCGTTTCAGTGCAAGCCTAAACACCACTGTTTTTGGTAGTAACATCGTAAATCGTCGAAGGAAGAAACGGAACGTTAGCAGAACGTTTGGGAAGAGAATGGCCTAACGACCATATTCGCTCGTATGAACAAGCTAGTCCTCCCCCCGGCTCACAAACAAAAAAAAGACTGGCACTTACGCGACCGACATTCGCAGCCCTGGGGAGAAATTCCCGTTGTAAACCTGCCCGGCAGACACTACAAACAATAGCGCCTCTTCTTGCGGAGTCTACTCCTGAAGACCCGTCGTGGGGGAAAGGGCCCCACAGGCTTCAGGGGCCAACGACACTGGGCGCGGTGCAACCCCGACCCGTCAATCTCGCCTCTTCAACGCCGTGCCAGAGGTCTCCAGTTTTAATCCATTCAGGACGCCCAACCAAGCTATCGGTGCAGAAGGCTTCAGAGGGGCGAATAGTTGAACCTGTTGTGAATCTTACTCGGTTTTGGGCAGACAAAAAGCGGGGGTACTCGTAAAGGATATTCCGTCCGTCGGGTCCTCGTCGATGAAGTACATGACCGTTGCACGTTCACTTGCCGTTGCCATAACTAGTTCACAAGCGGTATCACACGAATGCCACTTGTTGGTAGTGTTAGTGGTGTTGACGTGTTTCGAACACGTGAGTTAGCTTGTTATTGCGTATTCGACCTGTTCTCCCCGTGACGGATTTGCGTGCTCTGGTAGCACGGGTCCTGGCTGTGAAGAGCTACGAACAGCAAACCAGACTCACACCGCTGTCCTATGTGCAGACACTCAGGTTCCGCGCCGATGATGATCCGCCTTATGTGTCCGTCGCTTCAAGGACCGAAACACGGCGCAGACGCGGCCTTTGCGGTTTCGAGCTCGTATCCATTCCCCAAGCACGTTCTTGCACCTCCCCCGATCCCCGATGTAAGTTTTCATATTTTTTGTAGAACAGTCTGCACTGTTCTATCGAAGGGAATGCTTCCGGAACAAAGGCTGCACATGAAAAAGTGAAGCGAAACCAACCAACAAGTGCTGAACCAGGAAACATCCCCGGAGAGGTTTATTCCCTGCACACGCAATGAACACGAGAGCTGTGTCACCAAGAAAACAGATCGTCACCCATGCTGAAGAGGGCCAACAACAGGGTGTACGTGGACACGGCCGAAACCGGTAACAAACGTACTCGCTCTCTGTGTTTCATACAGTTGCGAATATGAGAAATCCATTTGACCCGGGAAACCCCAGAGTTTCAAGCTAACTTTCAATCAGCTCAAGCAGCTTGAGCCGGGAAAAGAAAAAGCCTGCCCAAACCAACCAACCACTTCCGGGCGGACAACTCTGACACTTGGGGGGAGGGCGAGAGGAAAACAAGTTCGTTGTGAAACGAAGTAAATGAATGTTTCTTTTTTTGCTTCCGTAAATCGAAAAAAGGTGTCATGGGGCCTTCGAGGCGACACTGTTGACCTCACCTTAATTGACTTGAGACTGGCGGTCGCGGATCCCCCAACTGCCAGCATCATGTACTTGACGCGACGCGGAACGAAGTGTTGCTTAGCAGCTTACGGCTGAGATGGTTGAGTGCACCTAAGCACAGCTGCATCCTCGTGTAGCCGTGTTGTGTACAAGGCTTCGTGGGGGCCTGGTCAACCACCGCATCACAATAGGCACAAACCTTTCGCGACCGTGATTGGACCGTCGGGTTGCCGGTGGCGGGTCTCCATGAAGAAGAGAAAAGTAAAGCAAGATCTGCCCCCTGCGCCTGCTGTCTCCGGCTGCTTCGGCAGACGACACATACTTGCTTCCGCGTGATCCGGACCGGCTAGGGCTACTTGCAGTTTCTAGCGGAAAAAGGCCACGTTTCCGGTTTTCATCTCTTTGCTGAATTGAGGACATCCGCCCCGCAAAATTGCCCAACGAAAACCCGTCACCTACTCCGCACAACGTTGGAGAAGCCCATCCGAAACCCAAATGAACGAGAACGCAAAACTAATGGGCTGATGCTTCTTGCTGCCGCATCAACTCTACAGCACAAACCCCAGCGCATGTCAATCACAGGGCGAGTCTGTCTTTTTCAATACTATCTAAATTCTAACCATAGCAGCGGTGTAGATGCACCACAGTAACACTCGCATGTAGACGTCTGATCTGAGTCAACGCAATCAACCTCCACTTCGTTTTGTTCCTTGGGTCATCCTTTTGGTGAGAAAGGGGGTAGCACCTCTGCTCGTGGCAGCACATGATTCAAAAAGAACTGCTGAAAGTAGTAGGGCACGGACAGCAGCCAGCGGCAGCGCCAGATCGGCGCAGCGACGAAACGTGGCGTGTTGAAAAGTTTGCAACTACTGCAGAACTATTGCCCCGGCTGTATCGTCACCGGCCCTTAGTGATTCGTATGGCCCGGCAACGAAAAACTGGTTCGCGGGCAGGAGTAAGAAAGCAAGGCGTAGTACGCTGTACTGAATGATGCGAACGAGTGCAACAACGCAGTTCCCCAGCGAAGGGTCATATCAGTCACCAGGCCCGTGAAATGCCTTGGACAAACCTGCGAGGCCTCGCACTGCAGAGGCTGAAGCACAAAGCAATTGAAGCACTCTCCCGTCGACAGTCAACCGGCAGTTCTTTCTCAAAACACGAAGCAGTCTACGAAAGGTAGGACCGCAAGGTCGGCTTGTCCAGGCCCCTTTGGCCGCGCAGCCTTATGTGTTACCGAGCGTCTCTCTCCCATTTCTTGTTACTCTCTGCCCCATTCGGCTTCGTGCGTGATCCGTAGTGCGTGAACAACTATCGCCGTGTATCCCGTGTTACTGTCACCCCCCTACGCCGGAGCCACCAGAGGAATAAGAACTGCTCGTAGTGTTCTGTGTGTGTGTGAGAGAGTGAGTGTGTGTGTATCTGGGGAGTACAGAGGTGAGGAAAACGGCCTGGTTGCTTGCAAATTACTACCGCTGTCCAACTTCGTACAGAGTGGATCTAGGAGGCATCGCGTGTGTCAAATAGTGGAACGGAAATGGGATTATACGCGCCTTCGGCGCTTGCTGGTAAGTGTGTGTATGTGTTAGTCTTGGCGCAAACTTCCTGCTCCCCCTGTCAATCGCAGACCTGCAAGCACCGGCTCTTCAGACAGCGTGGCTTGGACTTTGTTCTTGTCCCTCCCCACAGGCGGGAAATTCCGGAAGGTGCACCAGGAAGAAGATTTCCCCACACCGGTGCACATGAAAATGAAGCCAACAAAAAATTTCCAAGCGAACTTTCACTCAGGAAAAGTGCTATTACAGGAAGCCCCCTCCTGAGAGGTTTATAAAGCTGTACCTTTTCGTTTCACCAGCGCAAGTCCCAGCTCCGTATATGTTTTCTGCTCGTCTTTTGGCGCATGTGTTCGTGCAGATGCGTTCATCTAAGACTGGTCGCGTGAGTGTGGACTTTCTGACAGACCGCAGATGGAAAGAAGTCCCGTGGTTTGACGCAGCCCAACTCCACGAGAATCACTGCTGGGCGTGGCAGGACAAGCGACTTATCGCAAGGGGGTTTCCTCCGTGCTGACCAAGTGCGGGAATACAGCAACGAGTCAAAAGGGTTTCTGCTTGTTTAGGTGTTTTCCTTTGCCGGGGAAGCGGCTTGAGTTACTGCGCAACGCACTCTTTCGATACGCTCTCGGGACGGAGTGGCAAAATGTGTTGTGGTCCCCCCGAAAGCCGAAGTACGAAGTCCGCAAGAACTCCGCAAGTGTGTCTTCGGAGGGGCTCACGCACTCAAAGATCGACTTATACGCAAGAACTCCGCACAAACTACTCACCGCGTCGCAGGTGGCACAAACGGAGGAAGCCCGTACAGCAGGGAGTGGAGACGAGGTGATACAAAACAAAGGGGAAGCGCGACGCGACCAGCCCGGGCGGACCAGCAAGACCAGGCGACCGAGAGAAAGAGACGCGACCCAGAGACCCGGGCTAAGTAGCCTGGAACCAGTGTGATGGACCTTTCTTCGGAGGGACTCACGCACTCAAAGATCGACTTATTCGCACAACTACGCAAGACGGGGGTTTCAGGTTACCAGTTTGGATAGATGTTTTCTTCTTTTTTTCCAGCGATCCTGGTTTACAGCCACTTTTTATTACGGAGAGTAATGAATGTGGCAACAACATAGGTGCTCCAAAGCGGACGGAAGTTGCCTGCCTGCCGAATGCAAAATGTACACCAGAACAAACGCGTTCGCCATTATTTATTAGAAACAGTTGGCAACGTATCGTGTCGTATCTAGCTTCAGGCAGGGACTACCACATAGAAGTCACAGCAGAGTACCTCCTCCTGAGTCCTCCCGTTGCCAGAAAATGCAAAACAATAGAGACCGCTGCGCGCTGTCTCCGGCTTCGGCAGTTCTATAACCACTGCTGTTAAGGAGTCCAACTGTTGCTTGAAGTCCTGCGCACTGGCACGCCGCTGTGGAAAAACAAATTCGGCAAGCTTGCCGATTGATGCCGACCACGTCGCCCGACTGCACTGCTCTCTCCAGGCCTCAAAGCAGCCGGAAACTCCTTCCTCAATCTTTCGCGAGAATGCTGGCGTATTCACCTTGTGCCGATGGGTCAAGACTGGGCAAGGACGCTTGTAATCTTGTCATGGGAAAGTATCTCAATCAAAGTGTGGCAAAAGTGACCTTCCTGTGTTGTCACGAAACCCAGAGCTGGCAGCGATCCATGTGGTTCATGTACTCACGAGATCTCAACGTCGGGCATGCAGGTAATGCAGATCCGGATGCACGCCGCCTTTCTCCAGAAGCCCTCCGGCATCATGCTGACGAGGGCCTACCGTATGTATGGTATGGCTGAAACCTCAAACAAACGACAACTTTCACCGACAATCCCCTGCTTGTATACCCGCGGTCTTTGATCACGTTCTGCGAATACGAAAGAACCGATTTGGTTACCCCGGGAGTTTTAACTGAACTCCCGCTTTCAAAGGTCGAGGGTTTCTCGGGGAAGAGAGAGTCGCATTCAATGCACACTGCCTCCCCGTGTATTTTTTGGGGTGCTCTACAAATGTCTTAGTCAACATACTATTCTGAGCTACCTTGATCGATCCGCCGATCATCTGACGTCTTCGCGACACCGTCCGCTTGGTTAGAAGTACGACCTGACAAGTGTCAGGCCTGTCACCATATGGTACGATGCCAAAAGGGGGGGGGGGGGGTTTGGGCAGATGTTTTATGGCATAGTAAGATACTGGGCATGTGGGGTATGGGACCCATATCCCCCCAGAAACCATTTTTTCGGGCCGGTTTTGGGGCCAAATGCCCTCGGAGAGCCTTCTTCTGAGCGCAAAACTCTGTTTCTGTGGGTTTCGAGGCCCCGCACGGTGCACTCCAGCATCGTGTGGGGGTGTTAACTGTGCGGCCAAAGTGTCGGGCGCGGGCACACCTGCTAGATCCAGTGTGCCACACCCGCAAATCCAGCGTGAAATCCACTGACACCCAAAAATCCAGTGCGGAATCCAGTGTGACACCCGCAAATCCAGTGTGAAACCCACTGTACACCAGCTAAAACAGTTCCCCAAGTTGGATCGAGTCACCTGTCGTCCAACGCAAATCAATCATCAAGGAGGCGAGGCCCCTGGTTGTTAAAAAAGCTGACCCCAGGTTCTTCTGGCAGTATTGGCAACTTTTATTGGCAGAAATCGGCTTGTCGGATCGAAAGAAGTGAGTTTGCTGCTGGTAACCTCACGAAGGCGATGGCTAATCGTGTTCCCTTCTGCAGGTGTCGCACACGTCCGGCCAGGTGTTCGAACCGGGCACCACGTAGCTGGCGGTACGTGGTGTACGACACCTTTGCCGTTAGTTGGCCTTCTTCGTCCACCAGCCTGTGCTAGAAGGATTTGTGCGACGAACGTCTTGTGCACGACAGCTTTTCCGTGACCCACGACGTCGGTGGTTGCCTCCACGAGATCGTCGAATGCCTGCTGCCTCATGGGTCACCTTTGTCGGTCGCCCTCTGTACAGAGACCCCGGGCGCAATCGGGTCAAGTCCTGCAGCTTTCATCAGAAAGGCTCTCGTCGCTCTAAAGTGTCTCCGCATGGAGCCCTGTGACCTATCGGACTTCGTGTGCGTCTTGCCTGGCAAATTTTTGAGCCAATTCTTCGAACGAAACGCATTTACGAGTCACGCATTCTGAGAACAGAGTTAAGTTCCTGTTCTGGGTGGGTGCTGCCGCCGTAGCCATTGTACAGTCGTAACCCCACCTGGGGCCTCAAAGTCCACAACAACTGAGTTTTGCGCTCAGAAAAAGGTTCTCCGAGGGCATTGGACCCCAAAATCGGCCCGAAAACATGGTTTCTGGGGGGGTATGGGTCCTATACCCCACATGCCCAGTATCTGACTATACCAGAAAACATCTGCCCAAACCCCCCCCCCCAGGCATCTTGTTAAGAACCATCCATCCATCCATCAGCCGGCTGACCCCCCCCCCCTCCCCTCAGGCTATTTTCACTGTGGAGGGGGGAGACGCTACCTGTCACACTCTAAGGTGGTCACCACGGTGGGCGGTCAGAAAAAAAAATTTTTTTTTGCCCCAAATACCCCAAATACCACACTTTGGAAAATTTTTGTGGGCCCACTTTTGGCAGGGAATTTTGACCATTTCACCTTAGAGAATTTGACCACCCAGCCTCCAAGGCAACTGCACTGTAGAGGGGGGGGGAGGGGGGGGTCTGGTTTATCCGGCCATCCGGCCAAAGTGGCTGATCCTTAACAAGAGCGCTGCCCCCCCCCCCCTTTTGGCATCGTCTCATATTGATCCGACTCTCTCGTGTCGCAGTTTGACACAAAATATCATGTGTTCCAACAAACTCCAACAAACCAATACACGGGGGTGGCAGGGAAGTCAGACCTGAACGAAAGCGGAAAGAAACTGCACCATATTTACAAGAACACAAAACTTCAAAAGACAAGAAAAAATAAAAGGCAACCAAAGAAGACTTGAAAGAAGACGAAACAAGGAAGGGGGTGTATTTCAGAGCCAGCTCTCACAGTATTCCACTCTTAAAACGAAGGTCGGGGACAAAGCGTGCTTTCGGCAAACAATGCAACACGAGTCCGAATGAAAACAAGGTCAGAGCCTCCCCTCCCTACTCTATTCTCTATTCTACAGTATATTTTGCTGTAGAGCAGGGTGACCCTCCCCACAGCACCGCTCCCCCTCCCAGTTGGTCGCCACGGTGGGAAGGAGAAATTCGGCCGAAATCTCCCAAAGCTGCGTATCGGAGTTTCTTCTTGTCCGCGCATTTTCCCAGGGGATGTTGACAATTTCACCTCAGGAAGTCCACCCGCCAGCCCCTACGGCAACTAGTATTGCAGCGGGCGACGGGGTTTCTTTTCGTACCTCTTGCAAACCCCTCCAGGTGCGTCGCTAAAAAAAAAAGTCGAGATATCTGTCCAAGTTTTGGAGGGTTGTTCTGTTTGAATCTTGAGATGGTGCTGCTTGCTGAGGTCATCAATTGCAGTAGGAAAGCGAGCCAGGGCAGTCGAAGGCAAGTAAACCGCAACTATGGAAGTGTAGGCACGGCAACCGAGCTGTAGTAGCCGACGGGACCGACAGACCAGTAGCAACTGTTGACGCAAGTGCCGCTGTTGTCGTATGGGATTGAGTGCGGTATGTGGCCTCATCCGTAGCTGAACAACAGGTGAAAAGGGAAGTGGTAATGACTGCTGGCGCAGTTGCAGCCGCAGCTGCGGCGGTGCCTCACAGAAGGTAGGCACCTGAAGGTCTGAAAGAAGAAGAAGAAAAAGAAAAAGGCCGCTCCTGGTCCAGGAACGTGACGGTCAAGCACAGCTTGCAAAGCTTGAGTCGGAGGCAGCACAGTGCCACACCCCGTCCGCTCTGCCCTGTGGCTGACCGTCTCGACGAGCTTGTGTTCAGCGCGAGCAGGCTTTCCCTGGTACCTACCCTGCTGCGGCGGTTTTGGTTTGTGCGCACTAGCGGAACTCACCTGCTTTGGTAAGTTTCATGTAGTACGCTGCCAACTACTAATTTTTAGTACCAACAATGCATTGTTAACACAAAAAAAAAAATGAAAGGAAAAACCAAAAAGGCTCAACTGCATTTGAAGAGAAAACGATTCGAAAACTGGCCTTCTGAAACTCAAGTAACGCTGGATAAGAGAAAGACCGGTAACGGGAGCAACCGTGCAAAAGAATTAGTGCAAGCCACTGGTGATGAAAAATGATGATGTGGGGAAAAAGAGGCAAAAGTACATGCCAGAAAGGAGTAGAAATACGTAGCAGAGTAGTGGACCACGTCATCATCAGTGCACAAGCAACCGGTGTGCAAGTGTGTGCGACTTTTGTGTGTTACGCTGCCTTTTTCTCAACGACGCGGGTTTATGCTTTTTAGTCGACTTTCATAGCGGAGCTAACGATCTCCGCAACCTGCAAGGACGAAGTGATGTTAGCGTCACCTGCACATCCCCCGCAAAGTGAATTTCTCCCTGCAGAGTCTCGTCACGCCCCGGTGTCCACCACTGGCACCATTCCTGTGTACTTGTTGCTTGTGCGCCTCGTACGCAGTTGCCGCTCCCCCTGGCCCTTCGGACGCACTCTTGCACGATCGGTCGATCCTTTTCAAGGGGAACGTGGTGGACGCGCGTAGTAGCGTGTCTTGTGGATGTGCAGGACTGCAAAGAGTCCAGCTTTGCTGCGGTACTATAGCTGAGCACCTCCGCATTCGCGTCGCTTTGGAGTGTTGCGGTTTGTGTCTGAAGGTCTGCGCAGATTCCCTCCCTGCACACTGGAGTAGCGTGTTGTCAAGCTTCGAGCTGACCACGTTCGCACTGGGATCCACTCCCTGGACACGGAAACTGCCAAATCATACAGACTGGATTGAGACCCGTTTCCCACCATTTACAACGTTCACAGGATTACACGGGATAGCAGAAGAGAGCGGGAGGACTTCTCATTTTTCGCGGGGAAGAGCACGCAAAAATCTCAAGCGAATTGTGACTCTAAAAAGAAATGAAACGAGTAGCCAGTGCGCCGAAGATGAAGAGGGCGGCCAGCGAATCAGGGATGACTCGGGCTGGTAAGGACAAGAAGGATGAGTGGACGATGTACGACCAGATGATACAAGAAGGCACAATCAACGCTAGAGCGGCTACCGTCGCGGGGAAGACTGTGCAGTATGTGTGGGTGTGCGAGAGAGACGGATCGACAACGGTACGCTCTTGCAGAACAGGCTCCGAGCTGCACAGGACAACGAAGCAAGGCATGTTTCCTTGGTGCCTCGCGGAAGGGCCGGAGAAACGGAACGTGTGGGTCGGGTATTCAAGCGGGGTGATCATCCTGCACTCTGCCTCGTCACCGTTCGAGCAGAGACTGACCCTCGAAGCTGGTCGGCAGTCTGGCGGCTGTTATTGTCTGCTCACGCATCTGAACTACGTGTTCGCGGGGTACGGGAACTGTCAGATCATCAAGTGGAACAACGACACGAAGGAGCGCGAGGGTTATTACATCGGGCACACCGGTGGCCATGGGTCGGCAATCCGATCCATGTGCCTCCACTTGACGACGCTGTACTCCTCTGCAGACGACATGACCATCCGCGTGTGGGACGTCAACACCTGCGAACAACTGCAAGTCTTGCGAGGCCACGATGCGTCTGTGCTCTCCCTCGTGTACACCCGGGCAAACCACATCTGGTCTGCGGGAGAGGATGCCGTCGTCAAGGTCTGGCGGCCGGAGACGGCTGAGTGCGTGAAGACGTTCAAGCTCGAGACGCCCGCCAACATCGTGCGGTGTATCGGGAACCGGGTGTGGTGCGGCACGTGGGACCGGAAGGTCACCATTTTCGACGCCACCACCCTGGACCGTGTCGGCGTCTACACAAAGCACGCGGCCCCCCTCGCAGAGATCGTCTGCGTGGCGACTACGAAGATTTTCAAAGTCTGGACCTTAGGTACCGACAAGTGCATCAAAGTCTGGCAGACGGAAGACCGATCCGACGTGGGGGACCGGTTAGAGTTCACTTCCATGCAGCAATCCATCTTCGACTTGCAGTCCGAAATCGACCGACTGAACAAAGAGCTCGGCAGGTCTCGCAAGGCTCGGTCCACCTCTGTCTGGGAAATCGACGACGTCGCATTCTGCCCTTCGGAAGTGGCGCGCGACATGCGAGGCAAACTCATGGAGATGACCCATCAGAGAGACACACTTGATGAACGCGCCACTTTGCGGCGAAACCTCGTCAAAGCAATAGGGAACCGGAAGGGTACCGACATCCTGCACCAACTCCTGCTCCGGTATTACAACCGGCTCATGCAGCATCGGGCCGGCCAATTTGAATTGTATGGTTACAACAGTTTCGTTCACTTTCACTAACCGTCACGAGCACGTGCTCAGCCCCTGTGACACTTATACTGTCTGTCTTATTGACCTCGTACACCGTACTGCGTCCTGGCGCGTGAGGGGACTGCGGATCGTCCATATGCTCAGCGACTTTCTTTAGGCATTCGGGGCGTCGGCTTCGCAGCCATTTCTTGATCTGCGCAGACGGTTACAAGAATTTGTTTCGTTTTCACATACAGCGTGGATATCCCATGACACTTTACACTACCTGCTGGCGCGAACAAGGAGAGCACTGACAACACAGTTGCTCTACGACTTGGCGGATTCTCTCGAAAGCACCTCTCCGTTTTGTCAACTAGAGCTGCAACTCAACTATTCTTTCCCAGCCGGTTTCTCGAAAGACACACACACGCACGCGCACTGATACTACCACAATACGGTATCATACCAGAATACGATACCTTAAAGGAATCCTTTCGACGATCCACCCGAAGATTTTAATGAAGCGAACTCACTCCAGAAAATATATCCACGACTCTCGCCGTCACCCACCGCAACCATTCAGGGCCAAGAGGCGGGCCGGCGTCCGGCGGTTGGACCGAGCGATGGCGACCATGCGGCAGCTTCGGTACGTCAACGCGCTGCGCAAGTACTACGCCCGCCTGCTGCGGTACCGGGGCATCTCGAAAAAGCGGAAGAGCGCGGAGCGCACCGCCCGGCACCTCGCGCGGGAGACGCGTTGGAAGCTGCGTGCGCGCTACTTAGCGAAGCTGCGGCAGTTCGTCGGGATACGGCGTGTGGCAGAGGCCCAGGCACAGCTCGAGAAGGTATCCCACGACCGCAAGTGGCTCGAGGCGCAGTGCAAGCAGCTGAAGGCGCGGAGCGACGACGCCACCGCCGCCGAGAAGAAGTCGAAGACCCGGCAGGAGGAGCTCGAAACCGCCGCCCGGCAGTTCGAGAAGAACGCCGAAGAAGCGAAAGAGGAGATCGCCGACTTGAACCAAAAGCTGCTGGCCGCCCTCGAAGAGCGAAGGCTGCTGAAGGACCAGTTCAAAACGCAGCCCAGCCGGACCGCAATGCTTGCCGTTGCCCGCGATGTGTTCAAGCAGCTCTTGCAGGCCGAAACGCACACGAATCAATACATGCTCTCCGTGGAGCAGCCGCTACCTAGGGACCAGCACGAAAAGCTGATCCGGCGCATCCAAAAATCGATCGGCTCCGTCCGCACGAAGCAAAAGGACTACCTCGAGACCCATTTCACGGAGTACGAGCGCCTCAACGGGAAGGTCCCCGCCGCTCTCTACGGCAAGGCGGCTCGCACGGGCGGCGCCGCGACTTCGAGCGAAAACGACGAGTCCGACACTCTCGCCCGCAGCTGCCCGAACCTGAGCTGGTCGAACGTGCCGGAAAGGTGCGCTTTTCCAGTCCCTTCCCCCGACACCAAACAAGGGAACCCCCTTCCATAAAAAACATGAGAGGGTCTCATCTCGCAGCTTCCTCCGATCGTGATTCGGGAGCCGGCACGATCGCAGCTGCAAAGCATAGGTTTCAGCGCCGAAGCGGTGCGCTATTTTCTTCCCGCGCCCGTTGTATTGCGTTTTGCTTCACGGAAGTATTTCCTCCCCCACACCTGAATCGCGTCGGGGGCGACCTGAGTTTGCGGGGGAAGGAGCAGATCCACACCAGGGAACACACAACTTCACTAAAGCAGAGACCCCAGAGCGAACCTTCTGGACTTTCGAAAGTACCGCAAGTGAATCGGAACCCGCCCATATCGAAACAAAATTACAAAAATTGCAGGTCTCCCACGGTTCCGGCACGCCACTAGGTTCCCAGGTCCTAGGTGCGCGCGAAGAATTCTCCGATGGCATAGATAGATCTTTGGCGAAGGGCCGTTTCTACGCGCAGCCCTGGTTCTTCGAGTTGGCGCAGGGAGGAAACGATGGTTGAACCTTTGTGCTTGAGCACGAACTTTGAGGTTGCTCCAACCAGTGCACCGTCGTCGATGTCCAACAGCAGATTGCAAACCCGAGTTCATTGTAGTGAGAATACGGCTCGTTTACCAACGAACCCTACGCGATGGACGCCGGGCTGAGCTGAAAGAGCGTACCTTGTATGCTCGGATGACGAAATGCGCGGATGCCACCTCCCCCACACGCTCCCATTAGACAGTCGGAACCTGTCCATGCATCCCCGAAGTCCCCGAAGGTTCTTGTTGCGAGAACAAGAAACCCTCTGCGGCAAATGCCAGGCCGCCCTTTTGTCGGGCGGGGCACGATGAGCCTACGATAGAGCCTTTTCTGTTCCAGCATGCTACCTCTATTCGGTCTTTTCTTTCCTACCGAACGCCTACCGAAAGCATGGGTGGCATCATCCTGCTCGAAACGACAGCCGGAACTTGCGCGTGCGATAAATCGTCGTGTGTGCAAAGATGGTCTTGCAACTCTTGATCGTCGGCAGTACTCCGTGTTTCGTAACGTCCTCCCCGAAGACTTCTCCGATGCCATCAAGGTAAAGTTGAGTCATCAAGCTACGAGAATCCCATGCGCGCGAAGAATTCTCCGATGACATAGATAGAGCGTTTGGCGGAGCCGTTTCTACGCGCACCCCCGGCTCGAGTCGGCGCAGCGGAGCCCAGCGCAGGGCAGGACTGGGCGTGCGCAAACCGGTTGTTTCCGAATACCTCTCGACCTGTAAATTATGAACCCCTGTTTTGTGTCGGGAATTAAAGAGCACTACCCCTCTACTTGATGGCTCTCTATTTCGCGGACATCTAATTGCAATTGCAATAAGCTGTCCAGAGCGTTAGATATTGCTCTGTATAAAACTATGCTTAAACGCACAAAACCCCCGGAATTTCAAGCGAACTTTAACTGGTGTTACCCACTAGGAGCCAACACAACTTCTATCAAACTTCTATATTCAGGGGGGGTGTGTCACTTTTTCTTTTGATATGTCAAAAACGACCACCCTATGGCAGCGCACAGTCACCAAAGGTTTCACTAAATCGACCAATTTTTGATTCTATGAGCGCAGGTGTCCCCGGTCTCTCTGTTCCCGAGGGTTTAGAAAAAAAAAAGATGACCCCCCTTGGACGCGTTCAACCCGGTATAATTATATTAAGATCATACCGGGAGCGCGTGTGATACGTGTGATATGTCCCGAGAAGACACGGAATGGAAAGATCGGTCACGAAATCGTCAGAATACCACCTCGGATCCCAAAAAGGTTGTCCCCCATGGCCCGTCCTTTTGCACTTCACTCTACCAGGCATATTGCCATCCCCTATGAGCGCACTTCAGAACTGGGATGGCAGGTACTGAAGAACAGGGATGCTGCAAAATCTGCGGTGCGAAAACCTGGAGAAAGGTTGCTTCGTTTCCTCAGCCCGAAGTGAAGAAGAGACTGGTACAAGAGGATTCATCTGTTTGAAGTGCCTCCAGGAGTGTGGTGCCACGCACACGACTACGACTGCAGCAACAACTACGACGGCAAGGTGCAAGGTTCCAAACAGCGACAGCAACGACTACTTGGACAGGCGTCTTCAAGCTGCCCGAATTGGATGCTTGTTGTGAACGCTCCTGTCTATGCACCCCCCAGAAGTATCTGCTTCGGATGCTACACAGCGTGCCTTTCGGCGGAGCAGAACCCATCTGCCTCTCGATATCCTCTGGAAGGAGCAAATTCGGGCAAAGTGCCGACCACGACTGCGGTGAGAACAATGCCACACGCATTCTTTATCGAGGTTCCGACACTGCCAGCGATTTTTTGCCGCATGGTTTTGCAACACAGCTCGTTGACATGGAATACAATGAGAAGGAGAACATGCAACGTTTTGCGATTGAAGAATTCGGATGCAGTTGCAGAGAATTCTTCAGGAGCCTGCTGACAGCCGCAAAACCTCGGCCGTACAAGGAATACAAGCATCTTGGTGGTGGGATGGTAGTGCGCCTGATACCAGCCGGCAGCAAAATAAACGGGTACTCTTCAAGACGGCACAGAAGGTGGGCGTTCCACAGGGTTGTGCACAAGCCGGACATCGTATTATCATGCAGGATTCGAAGGTGAGCGTATCTTACTCTCACTTCTGCAAGCGACGACCGTCCAAACAAAAAGAGCCGGCGCAGTTAGTGCGATCGGAGACGGAAACTGTGCACAGAAACTCCCGGTGCACAGAAACTCCCGGTACTCTTCCTCTTGCTTCTCTGGGAATGACTGCTATACCACGTATTTTAGAACAACCCTCAGAAGACTTACCGAGCTAGCGGTGGTATTTGGCCACCTTTAGCTAAAATGCTGGTCGGGGGGTGGGCAAAAGGCCCTAACCAATCCAGAAGCTCAGGGCAGGCTCGACGCTCGACAGACATCCTGTCCTGAGGGCCACCGTGTGTATGCCAGACGGAAAACTCTCAAATGCGAAGAGCTCAGTTGCAAAAATATCACACAAGCTTCAAATGCACCCTCGAAGGCCTCGAGACCGCTAAGGAGGGGGCCGAACTTTTATGCTTGGATTTCGACCAAATAACTAGGGAAAAGTTGAGAGCCTGGAGTTAAGGGGTTAAATGGATGAACCAGGGAAGGAACAAATCTGCGCATAACAATGTCATGTACGTTCACGATGATCGTGAACAAAGTTATGCTGAAACAAGGAAAGATGGCAGCAGAAGCCGCACCAGTCCTCTCCCAGATAGCACTGGACGCTTACGAGCAGTGCATGTCGGGATTGCCGCGGCTGTTTTGAAATACGGTGACCACGTCAGCAACGCCGGTGGCCCCGTCGTTTTGGCGCGGCTGTGATGCAAAACGGAGCCAGTCGCCCAGCCAGTCGCCCAGCCAGTCGCCCAGCCAGTCGCCCAGCCAGTCGCCCAGCCAGTCGCCCAGCCAGTCGCCCAGCCAGTCGCCCAGCCAGCTGCCCAGCCAGCTGCCCAGCCAGCTGCCCAGCCAGCTGCCCAGCCAGTCGCTGCCCAGCCAGCCGCCAGGACAACACCCTTGTGAGCTGGTGGCAGGGAAAGGCCGAGGCGAGCCATCCAGTGCATCAGCACAAGAAACGCAAGGTCGCTTGCACATTGGCCCCTTGCCAAGATGAGCATCACAGGAGGTCAGAAAGTACTGGAGGTGTTGGCAAGGCCAGTGTCTTTACCGAAATGGGTCCAAAGGGCCGCGTGCAGCGCGAACCACAACCGCAGTTGGGCTTGCGCGCAGAAAACGGGAGTTCGGCTCAAGAAAACGTCAGCGTTGTGCACCATCATTATAACAATAAAAAGTGACACCCCCTACTCCATACAACTTCTATCAAACTTCTATATTCAGCATTGTGGGTAACACCATTAACTCTAAAAATATATGTGAGCGTTTATTTAGGCTTTTTTCAGAATATGACCGGCTGGTCCAGACTGGGGGCAGAACGGGGCCAAGGCACCCCATGTTGTGTGGGTTCGTATCCACGACACGGAGTAGGGCCCTGCCGGCAGCCCATTTCTGACATTTTGAGAGTCCTTCCTACCTTCCAGGGAGGGGTCACGACGGGGCCGACAACAGGCAGCGCCAACTCTTTTGCCACGGTCTGCCAGATCAGCTTCAGAATGGGTTAGGTTGGGCAAGCGGGCCCTAGAACGGGCCAATAAGCATGGAATGGATGCTAAAACGTAAACGGCAGGTCTCTGAAGGACCCGCAACGCTGCCGAGGAAGCCCCAAGCCTCCCACAACTGCAGTTTAGAGAACAAACAAGCGACAATAGGCAAGAAACCCTCACGCAATCGCGCAATAACCATCCAGGCCCCCCGACCACTCCCCACCCTCACACCATCCAGAAAATGAGAGTGCTGGCCACCTTGTTGGACGAGCTCCGGGGGCAACAGCCGTTCGGCTCGCGTAGCACACAGAACGGTTCTGTCAAGCTGATGATGAAGGAACTGCGGAAAGTTCTGTGTGTTGAGTCGCTTGTTAGTCTTACTCCCAGCTGTTTGGTTCTCGAAACTGCAGTTGTGAGAGGCTTGGGGCCTCCTCGGCAGCGTTGCGGGTCTTTCAGAAACTTGCCGTTTGCGTTTTAGCATCCATTCCGTGCATATTGGCCCGTTCTAGGGCCCGCTTGCCCCTCAAGACGTAGAGGGCTCCATTTTCAGCCTCATTCTGGCTACCGCTGGCAGTTTCTGCACATCTCCAGCAGTGGAAGCATACGTCTGCAGGACCTTGACACATGCAGGCAGGCCAGGCCAGGTTGACTCGAAAACCCGGGTTTTATCTGCTACCACATCATTCTAGCAGCACTCACAGGTGTCTGGGGCAAGCAACTACCTCTAGAACATGGGTTCTGGCTAGTTGATCCAGTGGGCGGGGACTGGTTGGTGATATTTTCAAAAAGAAATGCCTAAATTATCAGGTAATAAAAAGACTCGCACGTATATAACCCAACTGATCGTCCCTCGGGACGATGACACAAGAACACTTCACTCCAAGAACATACAAATCCCCTCACCGACTTTTTTCTCTTCCCGCATTTACCCTTCCGCTCAATTACGGACATATGCGCCAAGTCTCGCTAGCATTTTTTCCCTTTTCTTGCCGGGTCCGGCCTAAAGCGCAGCAGCCGCATGTCGCAGGTGAGGTGTAGCTTAGCCTCAGGCTTTGCATGCATCGGGTGGCCATTGCGCTTTTCCCCGGAGCCTACTCCTGTTTGCCGCCGCCGTAAGCCATGCAGCTGCCAACAAGAGGAACAGAGCCTGACACACCAAGGCGGCGCTGAGTGTTCTAGTTTCATGGGTGGTTCTGGCTGTGACGAGCTACGAACCGCCTGACACAGACCAGACACACACTGCCGTCCGCTTATGTGTCCGTGACATAAAGGACCGAAGCACGGTGCCGATGGGACCAGGTAGTGCGGTGTTGTAGCGCCCAGCGCGTTAACCTCCCCGTGAGGCGGACATGCAACCAGGTAAACAAGAAAGTGGCATGCGAGACCCATGCAGGTGTACTCATATAATGCAACCTGGCCGACGAGAAGGTTGTGAAGTTCTCTTATCGGACTTCGTGGGGGTGCATCGACTTCCTCAGAAACTGTGATAGTAGCAAGGCGACCGGGAACTCTTCGGAGAGATGTCCCCTGCCACTCGTCTCCCTCTATTTGTTCTCCCTTTCTTCTCCTTAGCAAGCAACTACGAAACAGGAGGGAAAACGAAAACTGCAAAATGAACGTCGTTGCGAGGGTCGGACGAAGCTCGATGGCGTCCCAAAGGAGGATGGTTCGAATCCGTGCCACAGGCATCATGGACGTATGCCGTTCCTCTTGCGAATCCTAACAGGGAATTCTTTTCGTGGTGCCAGCGGCTTGCTCAGCTCCACTTTCTAGGGCATGACTCGAGCGTGCTGCGGGGGAAATTGAGGCGCAGCTCTTTTGGAAGAACTGGGAACACGGGTTTCTGTCGATGCTTTGGGCTATATTAGTGTCAAGATTTTTGCGCAAACAAGGTGAGCCGCTTTTGTTGCTTGCGCCCGCCACTCGCCTGCTTTGGCATGCTGGTTTATCTTTGGTGGTTGTACGCGACACATAGTGTACGCATGAGCGCTTTCATCAGGTGAGTGCGGTTACTTGGACAGAGGACCGCTACCACCCCAATTTATGCTTTGATCCGACGGGTGTTAATTTCTCCCTGCAGTTCCAAGCTTTCCATGTGAACGACGCAACACCTGGAAGGGTCGCAGTGGTCATGGTTCGAATCAAAACCGGAGCCCGCAATTTCTTCACGAGCGGACGCCTTTTCGGTTTTACTAACAAAGCGAAACAAACCCACAATCCACACAGCGCATGGGCCCCGAGACGCCTCAGGTGTACGCGCAGTACTCGATGCATGCTCTCGCCGTCGTCACAATGATTGTCATGGCTGGCAGATGCGTGGCCGACTTCGAGGTATGCTTCCCCACAGGGGCCGGTCGTGGTAAGGACCGGCATTTGTGTTCGTCCCAAAACCCAAACCTGCAACGGTAACATACCAGTTACACTGGGGTGTTCCCGGCGAGCTACAAGGGAACGAACTAGAAAGAGTGCCAACGCTACTCCTCCCTCTATTCATGATACCCAACTTCATGTAAAAGGTGTCACGGGGCATAAGCCGGCAGCCGCTGCTTTGAGTGCATGCTGGTCCATGTACTTAAACGCTCCAGTGCTTAGCGGCTTTATCACGTGGGCGGCCCTGAGATTACCACCCTCAGGTGACACCACCGTGTCTTTAACCATCCTTCAACGTTCTTTCTACGTCTAACGAACGTTTTAGACAGCGATATAGGTCCGATCTGCGGAGGAGCCCTCAGGCCGACGTTGCACACTGCTACCTCCACCTAAGGTTTGGGATGCTGCGGTGCAACCGGAACCCCCTTGCCGGTGGGTGGTCGGGGCATAGCTAGTTCCCTGTCCCCCAAAAAAGGCGAGTGCCTGGCCAAGAGCCTGGACAGGAAATATTAATTCTGGGCCCCTCCAAAGAATAAAATAATTCGTCCATAAATTGCATGGCCATAAAATAGAATTCCGCAAATTAAAGGGCCATAAATTGTCACCTTGAGCGAATCTGTTCTTCTCGACGCCGAACTGAAGACCTGCAATCCCCTTCGAACGCGCAACCTCTCCAGCCAGTGGTTTACAGCAACACACAACAACAGGTTGAAAACCCGTGGGAGCACTTCTACGCCCAAATCCCGCGACTCCCGCACTTCGGGACCATGATGAGCACATAAAGCGTCTCGGAGCCTTGCAGTACAAGACCTTTTCGTTTTTCGAACGCGCCTGCCGTGCAGCCGCTCCCCTCACCTTTTTGGTTCCCATTGTTTTTTCTTCTTTTTCCTTCGCGTCCTCGTCCTCTGTCGTCGTCTTCCCATCTTTTTCGAACACCGTAGCACTTTGAGAGTAAGACAAGGCTAGTTGAATCTCGCCGTTCATTTGCAAGAAAAAGAACAACCCCGACGAGATAGACCTCAGCCGGATACGATCACAAAAGACGTCGCGAGAAACGATGCAATACTGGCCTGCCAGCATTTAAAACAACCACGAGGCACTTTATTGGTTCGGGCAAGCAGCCGGCCGTCGTGTTTTCGGAGGTGACGTTCTGCTTGTTGGTCTACCTGCACCTTTCTACCTGGCGCGTTAAAAGATAGCAGGAATCAAGGAAAATAACTGAAGCCGAACCATTCTATCACTGCCGTGCAACCCAAAGGCTGAGCCAGTCCACCCCTATTCCTGGAACTGCATCGAATTGTCTCCTGCTGTCTATCACATTTCTATCAGCAAGGGGCGGACCGGCTCACAAGCTTTCGCTCTCGGAATACTCTACAAAAAGTAGACCACCAGGCTCACATGGATCTCTGTTCGTTAGGGATGAGCGCTTTTCCAAAGCGGAAGACAACATGATGATGTGTCATAACGAAAAAAATGAGCGGCGATCAGAACTGCGAAAGCTTGTCCCTGGACAAGTCGAAGGGCTGATTGGCAGTAATTGGGCTCTTCTTTTTCGCCTATTATCTTTGTATTTTTGTCTCTTTTCTCTGCACGCGGACAAGCCGGGAAGCGGAAGAGGAGGTGACGCAAGATGCCTCTGAAATTTCCGTTCTTTCTTGCTTGTTCGCTATCTCCTCTTTGCTGGGAGGGAGGAGATGTTTTGCTTCTTTTATTTTATTTTCCCTTCTTATTCGAAGTGCTACCTCCTGTCCACCCTTCCTTCGAGAGCGGTTGACAGAACTGACGAGGCGTGGGGCTCAAATGCAGTCGGTACCTCGAAGCTGACAGAGTGGGACACACTCTGCTTCAGACGTTACCACCTTAATCACTTGCACTCAAGCAGGATTTCTGCTCGATGGAGGATGCACTTCAAAGACTTGTGTCAGCCAATAAAGCAAACGACGAATATATACACATCAGAAATGCGTGTAACACTAGCGACCGGCCGTACTTCTGTAAAGGAAAGCATGGGAGTTTGGAACAGCTAGCCAGGCCAAGCTCATTGCACAGAGAAAGCTTGACACCCCCGGGTGAGTTGTTGCACAGAGAAAGCTTGACACCCCCGGGTGAGTTGTTGCACAGGTCCAAACCCATGTCTTCAACACCGCAAGATGAGTGTTGAGCCGAGTGCCGGATGGACAGGCCGACAACCGCCCCCACGCTCTATGCGCCCAAAGGAACCCACAGCGCGCACCCTTCGGAGGAGTCACAGGACTCAAAAAGCAGCGTGTCGGAAACTCTCGTGAACGTGACACAAGCGGGCTTTACATCGCTTCAGACGTTACCCACTTCAGGTGATGAACTAAAACACACACGCACTGACACACACCCTCACGCCACACGATGCTCACGTATCGGTATGATTCGCGCACCCCGCTGATGATTGCGAGTGGGCTGGGTGGTATAGGGGTGGTGCAAAGGATCTTGGACGCAGGGGCCGAAGTGAACGATCTATCAGATGAGAACAGAACCGCATTGATGATGGCTGCTGCCGAAGGCAGGGCTGCGGTGCTGAAAACACTGCTGAATGCCGGAGCCGATGTTAACCGCCAGGACTGCGAAGGATGGACGGCCCTCCTGCACGCAGTTTGGGGAGGCAGCAAGAAGACCGCACTCCACTGCTAGATTGTGGTGCGGATGTGAATGCGGCGGCGTGCAACGGTCGGACCGCCTTAATGATAGCCGCACAGTTTGGGCGCCTGCAAACGGTCGACGTTCTGCTGAAGGCGGGAGCCAACGTGGACCACGTCGCAGAGAAAATGCATTCAGCCCCTGTGCTCGAAGCCGCGAAATACGGCCAGTGGCACGTGGTCGAACATTTCGTGAACGAAACTCACGTAGACCTGAACTTCCAAAACAGTCTCGGCTCGACAGTACTCTACCATGCCTGCTTGGATGGGAAAGACTGTCTGGTTGCGCTCCTCGTCGCCAATGGGGCCAGCATTCAACGTTAGAATCCTAATGGTTGTGCTGGGCTTCTCTCCATTCTCGGAGATGAGCATGCGAGCGTCAAAGGTCTCATTTCGTATTCAGCTCTCGTTGAAACCGCCGGCGATGCTCCGCCGAGATCCAGAGCTTCCGACGTTCGAAGAAGTGTACCGAGTCAGTCCACACACGGTGCGGATGATTATCACTACCAGGCACGTCTTCGTTAAGTGTTTGAAGCTGAACGGAATGCAGATCGTACGCTTCTTGCACATCAATCCTGTAGAAGGAGCGATGTGCTTCATTTGGATTCGTGTTTGCGAAAGTACGGCCAAGAACGCGAACCTGGAACGTGTGAGATTCATGATAAAGAAAGGGTAAATTTACCTTCCATCCTAAAGCAAGCTTCTGACCCCGTACCAAAAAGCAGTTTCCACCCAGTTCTGCACCTGTAATCCAGAAGTTCGCAGATGTATACACCGTCTTGGTATAGAAACGCAGAGAACAACGAGACGTCAGACAAGTGCAAGGTCGGTCGTTCGTCGTACGCAGCCCTCGGGCTGACTGCTATTGTACCAGCTGTAACATGACGCATGGCCCATGAACTTATTTTCAGTCTCAAGCGGCACCGAAGAAAGACACGTAGCTAAAGCGAATGCCTCCAAACCTCTTGTTGGATGCAAGCGATGATGTTGCCAAGAACGAGCATCCCTCTTCCAGGCTCTATCCCACAGCCAATCGCAGGAACGTAATCAGCGCACTGATTACTTGTTGACCGCAGCCCACACCTTGTTTCGGATTCTCCCATCGTGCAGTTCTTCAAACGTGCATGTGTCCCAAATAATGGGTGACGACTTCTGTCGTTCAAGAACCCACCTCTATGCAACCTCAAACAGTTCCTTTTGTCCTGAGCATACACCCGTTTTATCGTAGTATCCCTAATGCATTAACTTGTATCCCGGTTTTCTTGTATTTATCTCAGTGATTAGAGGATCTGAGGGAACATGTTTAACCTTCTTAACCTATCTTTCATCGTTCCGGAATCTAATTTGCTTCGCCACTCCTCCTTTTGTGGTGTGTGGCTTTGCTGCTCCCGGCTCCGACCTTTCAGTTTGCCGGAGAACAGCAAAGGTGCTCCCAGCCAGGAGTTCTCTTTCTTCCCCTTTTCAAGAGTACCAATGAATGCGTGCGCCTAGGCCGGAACTCAGGATCCGTCATTGCCGCTATGTCTCACAGAGTGTCGAAGAAGCGCAGCAAGAACAACCACTGGCACCTGCTGAATACCACTACCGATATGGAAAGGCTACGGCCCCGCCTGGAGGACACCACGACTTGTGGGGTACCCATTGGCATGCAAATGACTCCCCACTAACGCAGCAAGAAGACGTCAAAACGAGAATAGTCGTGTCGCAGCTCTTGACGGATAGAAAAAAAGAGAGGCAGTCGTGTTCTCTACCCTCCCTCGAAACTCGCCGATACTCAGCCGGACTCCACAGCCCCTTTTAGTGCAAAATGGAGCCGCGCGGGCGACCCCACCTGTTCCCCCCGGGGCCACCTGTTAAACCAGCCACCCCCCGCGCACTGCTTGCCGTGTGTGGCCGCGCAGTTTTTTGAGGCGCTCACGGTCGGAACGGCTAACGTTATGTGACCAGTTGGACGGTCCACTGTGTCGAAAGAAACAGTGCCCGAGACGGAATGGTAGAAAGGGCACCGGTGTACTCCCACAATCAATTGTTGTCACATCGGCCTACCACACACTTCACGACCTCACGAGTTTAGCCATGTAGGCAATGTTAAAACTGCCGCCCCTCACTCTTTGCCTACACTGAGTCAGCCGTGCGCGTTGCGCTGTACGTGCTCCCGGGCGCAGCCGTTCCTGTTTTGGTGGTTGATCACGATCAACCGGCACGCACAAACAAAACGAAGCGTCTGTCTTTTTTACTCGAGTGTTTGATAACGCCGTCTTTTTGCCCGGGGTTCTATTGTCGCAAACGAATCCTCGTGTACAGCGGGCGGCGCCCACGGCACGGCACGCCGTACCAAGCAGTGTGAACTTGAAATGCAGGGGTAGGCTTGCATTGTCAAAGGCTAGGGTTACTTGATAACGTCGTCCGAAGACACGCGGTACCAAGCAGCGGGGGCATCAAGCTCGTGTAACAGTTATCGCACACACGTATCAGCCACAGTCACAGGTCTTGAAAAGACTGAATGCCTGAGTGCGATGTCTTGGAAGCCCTTTTGGAGCGAAATGGCGTTGTCGTCTTGGACGGTGGCTTCTCAGGCGAGCTGGAGAAGGTGACGGGAAGGCCGCTAGACCGCGAGCTTTGGACAGCGGCTGCGCTGATCGACTCACGAAATGCTGTCGTCGAGGTGCACCGACGGTTCTGTGAGGCGGGTGCGAACGTGGCCACAACGGCGACTTATCAGGCGAGCTTCGAGGGATTCGCGAAGAAGGGGCTCAGCGAGGAGCAAGCAAGGGTGTTGTTTAAAAAGAGTGTTGCGCTCGCGCGCGAAGCGGGCGCTGCCGTTGTCGCTGGCAGCCTCGGGCCGTACGCGGCGATGCTGGCTGACGGGAGTGAGTACCAACCAGCATACGTTGGTGAGGAAAACATTCCGATGCTCAAAGGCTGGCATCAGAAACGGCTCGATGCACTTGTAGCCGGCGAACCCGATTGGTTAGCCTTCGAGACGATTCCGTGTGCATCAGAGGGCAGAGCCATTGCCGCCGCGCTGCAAGAAGCGAACTATCCTCCTGCGTGGCTCACTTTCTGCTGCAAGTCAGGCACTGAACTTGCCAGCGGGGAACTGCTCACCGAAGCAGTTTCGCACGCACTGCAAGCAGACCAGAAGTATTGCATCCGCGCCATTGGTTTCAACTGCGTGGCGCCCGAGCACGCGGCATCCTTGATTTGCTGCGTCCGGAAGGCCCTCGATTCTTTGCCGAAAGATAGGACTTTGCACATTGTGGCGTACCCCAATGCGGGCAAGCAGTGGAATTCAACGTCTGCGCAGTGGGTGAATGGCACGGGGGCTACTGTGGCAGCCTTTCAGAGGCAGGCAGCAGAGTTATATGATTTAGGAGCCCGCTTAATTGGCGGCTGCTGTCAAGTGACACCGGCGATGATAGCAGGAATCGCAGACAGCTTGAAGCTGTCAAGCAATCAGGCTAGAAAGAATGCTTGCTGAGAGACAAAGAAGAAACCACCGGTTTGCAGACAGGAACGTGTCGATGGCAAGCTAGCTTGAGTTGATAGCAATGTCACAGAACCGTCGGCACGACCTAATCTGGGGTTAACTGCTTGTCTTCAGTGCAAGTGCGGCCGAGCGGGAGAAAAACTCGTAAAAAACACTTAAGGACACAAGTTTGTTCCCGCAGACTCCTTCGTGCTTTTCACCCTGGGATTATCGGACAGGCCGTGCCTTTTTTCGAGCCCTAAAGAAACTGTGGCGGCGAAACCACGGTAGGGTTGTGGTTGAAACGGTCTATCAGAAGGGGTTGACCGGATTATGCATTTTAGACCAAACCGCCAAATCTGAAAAATCACTTCTCTCACAGCACTTTTTACCTGCCATAGGTAATTATCCATGGTATCGATCCACTCCCTGAACCGGTGGGAAAGACCAAACTTAGAGTCTGGCCATTGCACTCGCGCTCGTGTAGGTGCTCACGCCACCAGATGCATCACTCTCAGGAGAGCGAAAAAGGAACATGTAACGAACGGGCGCACGGAACGAAAATTCCAGTTTTTCGGTTACTGAAACAGGAGTCGGTGTAATGAAGTCGCCGGCGATGATGTTCTCCCTTCCGCCGGAGGCGGACTTGCGCGAACGCCACCTGTCTCTTGCCCCGGAGGTAAACAAGATGTTGGATATTGGCAGCTCGCTCCAACATGAAACACCGTTCGTGCGCCGTGCCCTCGAAGTGCAGAGCAACGGTGTCGACTTCGTGAAGGAGCTGAACGGCCAGTCAATTGCTTTCGCGACGTGGGAGCAGTGGGAGAAGGCGACAACGACGGCAACCACGAGAGATGAGCGGAAGACATGGTCTACCGGCGAAGGCCAGTATTACTCGCCTCGGGGCGTGTACACCATGCGCAAGAGCGTCGAGCCGCTTTGGCGGGCCCTGCCGACGCGGCAGTTGCACGACAGCAGTTGGCAGGTTGCGAAGTCGTTCCCGCTCCCGCATTTGGAAGAGCTGATCGAAAAGGTCTACGAAAGCAAGGCGAGGGCCGACATCCGGTACGCGCACACCTCCGTGCCGAAGCAAACTCTGAAGCAGCACATGGTGCAGTGGATCGAGAAAGCTGCCGTTTCGTCAGGTAGAACCGCCGATACCGTCCTGAAGCAAACGTTTGCGGCGATCAACAGACACAAGGCGAACTCAGTCAAGGTCTCCGTGTTCGACGCTATCATCAACAACGAGGTATGCCTTCCCACGAGGAGAGCAATGCACTGTAGCCGTCCTTGTCAGATACAAACGAAAGACCAGGATGTGCCGATCCGCTTTTATCCGAGTCTTGAGGAGTTGTTGAACTTCCAATTCACAAATCTAGCTCTTTAGCAAGCTACCCGGGACACCCGTAGGGTCCCCCTATCGAGCGCATACTCTATCGCTTTCTTTGTCAGTTCGTTGTCTTCTGGGGAGGTGTAAAAGACGAGTTTTGGGGCACGTGGAAAAGGAGCAGCGGCCGTGGCACCGACGACTTCGACAACAAAAGCTCAGCTCTTGCAACGAATCCTACGGGAGCACCAGATGAGCGTCTCACTCAGACACATGCGCTAGGAGGGAATCCAGCTTGCTAATAAGCCAGTCTCATCTCCTAAAAAGCTCTTGATGGACCACTCAAGACGCACCAGACGAGCTTACCGTAGAAACCAAAATACCCACTTTCCTGCTTTCTGGTCATCTGCACCTCATTGCTTACAGGTTGACGAAGGAGCTCGAATGGTTCACTTTCACCTGGAAAAGCGGATTGAGCAGGTTTTGAAGATTCTTGTAGCTCAGTTGGTGCCCGGGTCGCAGTTGGTGCATGAGCGTCTGTTCATCCAGAGGAGGGATGGACATCTGAGTCAGGACGAGTGGGAGGATATTGTCCGATTGTTATATAACGATGAAGACGCTCGGGTCGTTGTGCTTCGTTGCTTAGACAAAATAGCTTCGTACACACCGCAAAGGAAAAGAATCGGTCCGGTTTCCGTTCCGAATCCAGATGCGCACCCCGGATATATTAAGTACTCGGATTTTGTAGCTATCTGCGGCGCCTTCCAGCTGGAGGCACAGAAGAAGTACCTGCAGCCCTTTGTGGTGCTCTTTCAATCTGTTGCCACAGGCGGAGAAGGCACTGTCGGTGACACTGAGTTTCGCAGCCTCATTGTTACCCTCAAACCACAAGCCAGCAGAGGCTTGCAGGACACTCTGCTTGACCTTGTCGATACCAAGAATTCTGGCTACGTCACCTTCTCAGATGCCGTATCATGTCTTGGCAAGCTCATACGCGAATGGCTGAACGCACCAGCCCGGCAGAGGGGCTGAGACAGCTTCTTCTTCGGTCTTGTCCGTTTAACAAGCACGATGTCTCAAAGCCTCACTAGAGTAAGTTGTATTTGGACACCAATTACATTCCTGTTGTAACTCTCTCCGTGTAGTGCACTCTGTCTGCCGTTCTGTGTTTTTCTCTGGCGGCTGTTTGCATCACACAGCAGAATTACCAGCTACCGAAGTCCACGGGGTTGAAACTGTTAGCGGTGCAACAACCATGCTGAATTTGTCTTTTGTCTGAATCTGCGCACTGACACGACTGGTGTAGAATAGGAAAGCACTCTTGTTGTCAATGATAAGACAGCAGCTGTTTAGCGGATCGGCTTTTCGGCTCGCGACTCCTCGCAAGGGACGGTAAACTGTGTCCCGCCGATTTGAAATCAAACAAGCTGAACAATTCAGTGCGCCAGTTTCCTCAGTGAACTGCGACACACTACACTCTCACTACAGCATCCCGGGGGCCAAAGGAAACCGAGAAGTGGAAACCCCAAAAAAGGCCCCGTAGATCTCGTTGTCGAGCGAGTGGCAGGTGACAACAAATGTGCCTAAAAAAGGACAATGTTCCTGAAGTCGACTGCGGAAGTTGTGTGCCCTACTGGCAGCTCGACTTTCTGCTGTTGTTAAGATGCTTGCGGCAAGCAAGCCCAGCGTTGCCCATTCTGTTCCTGTATTACGAGGAAATTGGCTTGACTGTGAGCGATATGTTCATGGTGTCCTCCATCAACAGTATTGTGACCATCGTTAGCGAAGTGCCCAGTGGTTGGGTTGCTGATCGTCTTCAACGGAAAAAAACATTGCTGGCGGCATTTTTCACATTAGCTTTCAGCTACTGGCTGCTTTCTCTCGCTAGTTACAGTGTATACTTCGTGTGGGTAGCAGCTGTCGTCAAGCCTATTGCTATTGCTCTGTTCTCAGGAACTGATGTGGCAGTTGTCCATGAGACTGTGCGGGCGCTGGGCCTACCTGCATCAGAGGGCTATCGCTGCGAGTCGCAGCATGTGTTCTATGTGCTGCTCACCGAGGCTTTTTTCTGTGTTGTCGGCGGTTATGTGTCTTCAGCAATGTCTTTGCAGCATGCCGTACTGATGTCGGTGCTGCCCGGGCTGGTTGGTGGAATGCTCTGCTGGTTGTTGTTGGTTTCGCCGCCTGTCATAGCACCTGCTGGGAAGCATAACGCCTCGCAAGAAGTCCCGCCGTTCCGTACCATCCTGCAGCACTCTGTTGTAGGCATCTTGCCGCAGACAGCGGTGCTCAGTGCCTGCACATATTTTACGATCTGGATCAATCCGGTGTGTGTTCTTTCCCCCAAACTACGCACTTCTTTTCCAGAGATGCAGTTGTACAATATCCTGTTTGGATACAGCAATCAGACCTGTATCACATGCAAAACCCGTAGCCCTCTTTGAAAACAACTGGGAATGTAGTGCGTTGCTCAGGGTAGTCGAAGACCTGACAATCAACTGGGAAGGCGACAGACCTCCATGGATGTACGATGCACGAATGCTCCTTAGAAACACACAACTGGCAGATGCTTTGGAAGCTGTCAGACGTGGACCCTTCATTGTTTGGATGGGTCGCCAGTGCCATCACGCTTTGTTCTGCTGTCGGGTCACGCGTATCACCACAGATTCTCAAGCGGTGCAACGACAAAAAGGAGCGTGTGGTCAGTGTCCTCTGGTATGCCAGTTCACGTTCACATGCACTTGCAAGACAACCATAAGTGCGTCTAGCTGGTCTTGAGTGGTGCAGAAACTCGCTCGCATCCTAGCACAACGGAGCAAAAGCGCGCCCTAGAGGGTGGGATAGTTCAGGAAATCGCAAAAGGCGCCATCTAGAGGGTGGGATAGCTCGGAAGGTTGCAAAAAGCGTGTCCTAGAGGGCGGGATAGCTCAGGAAATTGCAAAAGGCACCATCTAGAGGGTGGGATAGCTCAGGAAATCGCAAAAAACGCATTGTAGAGGGTGGGATAGCTCAGGAAGTTGCAAAAAGCGCGTTGTAGGGGGTGGGATAGCTCAGGAAATCGCAAAAGCCGCCTACCGGAGGGTGGGATAGCTCAGGAAGTTGCAAAAAGCGCGTCGTAGAGGGTGGGATAGTTCAGGAAATCGCAAAAGGCGCCATCTAGAGGGTGGGATAGCTCGGGAAACTGCAAAAAGCGCGTTGTAGAGGGTGGGATAGCTCGGAAAGTTGCAAAAAGCGTGTCCTAGAGGGTGGGATAGCTCAGGAATTGCAAAAGACACCATCTAGAGGGTGGGATAGCTCAGGAAATTGCAAAAAACGCATTGTAGAGGGTGGGATAGCTCAGGAAGTTGCAAAAAGCGCGTTGTAGGGGGTGGGATAGCTCGGGAAATCGCAAAAGCCGCCTACCGGAGGGTGGGATAGCTCAGGAAGTTGCAAAAAGCGCGTTGCATAGGGTGGGATAGCTCGGGAAACTGCAAGAAGCGCGTTGTAGAGGGGTGGGATAGCTCGGAAAGCGCGTCCTAGAGGGTGGTAGCTCAGGAAATTGCAAAAGGCACCATCTAGAGGGTGGGATAGCTCGGAAGATCGCAAAGACGACTTTGCCGAAGAGCATGATAGTGACAAAAGAAGAGTCTCAAATTAGTGCCCTCGAGTCCTTGTATCTGAGCCAGCTCTTGGAGTTAGCCAAAGTGTGTGAAGCAGCTCCGCCAACTCAACGTTCGAAGAAGGATGTCCTGGTCGAGTTGCTGAGTCCTCACTTTGGAGAGCTCGAAGAAGAACAATACACCACAATAAACGCAAGAAGTTCGAACCATGATGGCAAACAGCGAGCAGTCTCGGGGCGAAGCAAAAGAAAAGAAGAAGCGTGTCCGTGCCTCGCAGGGCCCGTCCTCCCCACCGAGGGGGAAGCGAACTACGCCGGGGAAGCCCCTTTGAAAACGTGCCCTGTTCTGTCCCTTGGCTTTTGGTGGTTTGCGAAAGTGCCGGCTCCGTCTTGCATGGCATGCTACTTATCGAGGCATCCGGAAAACGATGTGACACAGGAAACGGCCGGCTTGGTCTTCCTTGTACGGCATGGAAACCATTATTTAGCAAGCCGGCAAAAAGAAACTGCGGCAAAAAAGCCATTTTCTCCAGAATTCCAGTTCCATATTCCTCAAATAGCCAACTTCGTTTCGTTTCTCCGAAGATTTGGTCTAGCATCTCCCTCGAATGCGCGATTAGATCTACTTTCCTGTGAAGTCCCCTTTTTTCCATGGTAATTGCCCAGGAGACACTGCACCGAGCAGGAAGTTTTTGAGAAGATGTTCGATCTGAGGGCTGAACCACCTTCCTACCACTCTAACTACTCCACATTCGTGTTTTTTGGGGGTTTTGCATGAAGAATCTCCTCGGATGCGCGATTAGATCTACTTTCCTGTGAAACTCCCCTTTTTCCATGGTAGTTGCCCAGGGGACACTGTGCCGAGCAGGAGATTTTTGAGAAGATGTTCGATCCGAGGGCTGAACCACCTTCCTACCACCCTAACTACTCCACAGTCGTATTTTTTGGGGGGTTTTGCATGAAGCATCTCCCTCAAATGCGCGATTAGATCTACTTTCCTGTGAAATCCCCCTTTTTCCATGGTAATTGCCCAGGGGACACTGTGCCGAGCAGGAAATTCTTTGAGAAGGTGTTCGATCCGAGGGCTGAACCACCTTCCTACCAACCTAGCTACTCCACCGTAGTGTTTTTTGGGGGTTTTGCATGAGTTTTCCAGCTGAAACGCGGTAAAAAAGCCCTCATAATTTTTGTCCCAAATTGCCCCATTGTAGCTTGCCTTGCGTGGGCCCCCCTAAGACAGCTGAAAATTTGTTCACTCACTTCCCGTAGCCTACATCTACACCTCACAGCGGATTGGTTGTGATCAGCTATTTCTTGTTTGCGCTGTCCTCGATTTGGTCAACACTCGTTGGAAATGCTCTCCTTGGACTTGCCCGAGGCATCATGTGGCCTCTGGCGACGAATTACATCAACGAAAAGGTTGGGAACCAAGATGGCATGCGAGCATCCTGTCTCAGCACATACGCAGGTCTCTGCAAAGGGGCAACAGTCGTGACTGGGCCTCTCATCGGTCACTCTATAGATGAATTTGGCCTGTACAGTACATGTTCTGGTATTGCTTCTGCCGTCCTGTTGTTGCCCGCGTTGTCGTTGGCAGCCTGCTCCGAGGCTCCGAAGCTGGCCGGCCGAAAGGAACCCGCGAAGACCTTGTAGCCGATATCCTGGAACCGACACGACTTTCCGAGCGATGCCCTTATCACCGGATCTCTCATGACACCCTGAAAATCCTTCGCTGGACTACTGCAACCCACTTGCGCTTAAGAAAAAATACGTCCCAACAATATATAAATGAACCAGCTCTGTCCGACTTGCCAAGTCGCCGTCTGCGGCGCTTGTTTCAAACGAACATTGCGTGGCACACCAATTGCGCATTTCACCAAGGCTATGACGTACGAAAACTTAGCAAAAAGCCTCTTGGCAGACACCCGTTTAGCATTTCTTCTTTGGAGAATGGCAGCTGTGACAGCCCACAAGGTATTTCCCATGGTACCGTGGCCCATCCAGCTCCGTGGTATTCTCTTGAGCGACGGCGTCCTCCGGAAGAGTTTGTTTGCTCGTTGTTCATTAGCAATGCACAGCATATTGCGCACGATTACTTTTCTTGGGTCCAGATATCAGGGTACGCTTTGTATTCTGCAAGGTGTTTTGAAGTGGCAAATCTCAGTTTTGCGGGATATGCTGGTATACTCTCGAGGTCACACATAGTGGCTTTTTTGGGTGGATAGGCGAAGTGAACGCAAATTGCAAGCTGTCGACATTCTGCCTGGAATGAGAAAGCATTGATCCCCGCAGCAGTCTTTGAAGACAGCTCCGAATTCAGGTAACCTGCCTACGTTTGCCAGGGAAGGTTTGCTGTTGAATAGAACCGCGTTCCGAGGTTGGTATCGCCTGTCAACCGTCTAAATGTTATTCACCTTCTGAAGAACACTGAGAACACTGCGAGACTGAATTTGGCGTCCGGCACTTTAAAGTTACGCAACCCCTGTGGAGTCAGAGGCGCTTGTTTTGTCCCTCTCCTGTAAACCAGAAAAACTAATAAACTGCTCATGCGACACCTGGGGTGAAACAGCCAGGGAGGGTTCACTTTCGATACATGGCCTGCTGAAGCGGCTAAGCAAGTATTGGCCCAGTTCGTTAGAGGTCTCGTCGGACCTTGCAAGAATTGTCCAGACCAAAACGTATTTATCAACGACAATCAAGCAATTAATCTGCTGGTGACCGCCTTTTTTTGGTTAGTGATTCATACCTTAAAGAGACATTCCTTTCAACCAACCCGTGCAAAAAGATATTTGAATCTCGATGCTGCAAAGATCAAAGCCCAAGTCTCAGTTGTTAGCATGCAATAATTAAGTGCTACCAAGTTGAACGAAGTTGTGGAACCTAGCAGTCGTCCATTGAAAGTCGATTGGGCTGCTTTTCGTGAGAAATGCCAACACTAACACAAGCACACATGACTTTTGCGAAGAAGATATGGCTGCGTGGGGTCCTTACAAAACGGCATTCATCGCGGTCACCCTCGGAAGATGGGACTGTCGGGTCGTCAAGGATTTCAGCCAAGTACCCTTGGACAATCACTGCCCTTGCAAGCATTCACTGGGTGTTTAGAAAATCCACGCTTCGTTGCATCCCTGAATATGGTAGGGATCCTGTCGTACTGAACAAAGCTTGTTAGAGAAAGGTAGACTGCGCTGCAGTCTGAAGCAAACAAAGTCTCGTTGTGCGCTCGGTTTTTAAGGTCCAGGGTACCTCTCCATCAGGAAAAACGATGGATTATTTTGTGTGGTGCAGAAGCCACAGAGACAATCTTCTTCAAACATTGCCCTCGTTGTTCGACAAGGCTTTGACATAGTGAAGTTCAGAAGCAGATCCTGCAAATAGCAGAACCATCGTGTATCTCTTTCATCAACGCTTCGTTTCTTTTTGTACGCCTGCACGCGCCTGAACCCGACGATCAGACGGGCTGCAGAGGCTAAAGCAAAACACATCACGTGCGAAGAGGTAACCGCGACGGCAGCAAAGCAGATTGTGCCGGATCTTTTCATGTAGTCAAAACTATGTAGGCCTGCACTGAATGAGCCAAAGCTGAGGTTGCTCAAGAAATCTGGCAGCAAGTCAGTTGGGAAGGAAGGTCTCGAAGCGCGCGGGAAAGTCGTGAGCTCTCGTTGAAGAGTGCGTGTGAAATTGGTGCCGCCGCAGTTGCAGAAGAGAACCTTGCCGAATTTGCAACAACTTGGTGGGCTCTGCCCTGCAGAAGAACATGCTACAGAGACTTCTGGGGGAACCGTCTCCTTGTCGGACTGTGCGCGCATCTACAGAAGGCGGACGTCCGAACACACCTCGTTCCGAGTCAGAACATGGTTGCGGACATGGACACGAGGAGTGTATAAGCTAATGAATGCGGAGAGAAGAAAGGGGGGGGGGGGGCATAGATGGAAACATAAAACCCAAAACCCAAGGCCACCAGACACCTAGTATTTGGTGGGCCAGCCACTACTGGGCGGCTGGTCCTTTTTCCCGATCGAATATACACACCTCCGAATCTAAACGGGCGAAGCCCGGCTTTTCTTTGCACCTTCCAAAAAAGAGGGGGGGATCCGGGGGGCACCGCCCCCCGGCCGAACGGTACGGTACAGCGACACAGATCGTGCGGTGAAAAACCTCAAGCTTCACGGATTTCCAAGGGAATCTGTGAAGCTTTACGAACCTTCACACTCGTATTTCTTAGTTTCGAGTCCCCCACCAACGAGACCTGTAACCGAGTTTAACTAGTGCGTACCCACTGTAACCACTTGTAACCACTTGTAACCGGGTGTAACCAGTCTGTAACCGGGATGTAACCGCTGTAACCACTTGTAACCAGCATGTAACCGCTGTAACCGAGTGTAACCAGTCTGTAACCGGGATGTATCCGCTGTAACCACTTGTAACCAGCATGTAACCACTGTAACCGAGTGTAACCAGTCTGTAACCGGGATGTAACCGCTGTAACCACTTGTAACCAGCATGTAACCACTGTAACCGAGTGTAACCAGTCTGTAACCGGGATGTAACCGCTGTAACCACTTGTAACCAGCATGTAACCACTGTAACCGAGTGTAACCAGTCTGTAACCGGGATGTAACCGCTGTAACCACTTGTAACCAGCATGTAACCACTGTAACCGAGTGTAACCAGTCTGTAACCGGGATGTAACCGCTGTAACCACTTGTAACCAGCATGTAACCACTGTAACCGAGTGTAACCAGTCTGTAACCGGGATGTAACCGCTGTAACCACTTGTAACCAGCATGTAACCACTGTAACCGAGTGTAACCAGTCTGTAACCGGGATGTAACCGCTGTAACCACTTGTAACCAGCATGTAACCACTGTAACCGAGTGTAACCAGTCTGTAACCGGGATCCCAAACGCAGAATAGTCTCTTCTTCCTCCTCTCGAACGTCTTCCTCCAACGTCTCATTGTACTAGGCCGGCGCAAAAACCAAAGGGATGGGAAATAAGAAAACGAATATGCTCCGAGGTAATCAACAAACCACGAAAGGGCTCCAAGCGCGGCACGTCAAGTGACCCACCGCCAGCAGCAAAGAAACGAAAGTGCGCCAGATGTGGTGATTCGGGTCACAACGTTTTGACATGCAAGAAGCAGGATGATACATAGCAGATCGGTGAATGTCGTTTTCCCTTGTTCCCTTATCAAACAAAGATGGAACCCAAAAAACACCGAATTCCAATGTGGAGAGCGGCTCACAACGTGTACTTTCCGGACAAGAAGATGCCACATGTCAACATATGACACGGAAGATTTGTGTTTGCCCAAGATCATCCATTCTCTGTCGCCAGCGTCTCGACCCTGAGACGTGAATCTGAAAGTAACACCTCCCGCTTCAGGCTGCCCGTGATGCAGTCTGCATCTGATTGCTACCACCCACACATTGTGTTCGTGTCGTTGTACATTTTAGCCGCTCACGCAACGACACAGATGGTTGGACGGCTCTGCATCTTGCCAGCCAGAATGGTCACTTGAAGGTTGTCAAGGAATTGATCGCAGCTCGTGCCACGGTCGACGTGCAGGACAATGGTATGTTTTACGATGCGAAGAATGTTTTTTTGTTCATGTGGGTGCTATGAGGCCCCCACGTGCGAGGCAGATGACATCACAGAAGAGGCATAGGTATTGCAGAAGGGGGTACAGCTACTGGACGTCCGGCTCAGCAAACTCGAAGGCTTGAATGTAGCCGGTGCTTCTCACTGGCCCCGACGCACGCCAGCGTCCTCCTCCAAACCCTCGCTACCTCTATTTATGTCTCTCTTTCTCTTTTCTTCCCGCCCTCCCTGCCCCAGAAAAGATGATTGGGTGGGTCGCGTTTCTGCGGACCTTGTTCAATGAGGAAGAGTGGAGGGACGTGAGTAGAAGCCTCCGAGGCCTCCCGGACGATACGCCCCTTCTGACACTGGAGAGGCTTCCGATGTGGGCACTTCCGGTGCGTGTGCCCAGTCCTGAGCTGTACCGCAGAGTACAGGACTTGGTGAGAGCGCGTGATCAGAGCTCTCCTGCGCTGGTCAGTCCCGTAACACGGGTTGAGAAGAGGTCAACGTCTCAGCGGCGGGCGCTAAAGCGTGCCCTCGAGGACGTCCCCCTGATGCAGCCCGCCCTCGCATGAGGAGCCTGTAGACGACTGCAGGCACAAGGAGGGTCAACAACTCGAACACGGCCACGTACAGGGAGTGGCGTGCGAGCGAGGGCGTGCATCCATACCCGACGACGGTCCGGAGGCTTGAGAACTTCGGCGGATACCTGCAGGCATGAAAGATGAGGCGTACAAGGCGCCCCACAACATCATCAACGCCATCTTAGCCGAGGACACGGCGGATGGTTGGGTTCTCGAGAATCCTGCTGACGACATCCGCAGGATGATCAGAGCGTTGAAGAGAGCGGCGCCTGACCCTGAGAGCGACGAGCCCCGAGGCGCCGCACAGTCCCGTCAGATCTTCGGCTTCGTGCGGACCGTTGGCGGGTACGGCGCGGATGTGCAGCTGCTGGGTGAGCACTTCACTCTCCATGCAGTCGATCCTGACGGAGGATGTCGGCGTCGGCGAGGGCGGCGTGAGGGTTGGATCGACTATGTTCAAGGCAACAGGGACGTGCAGTAGATACCTCACCTTTGAAAGCATCAATCTCTACACTCTAACTCGTCTCTCTCTCTCTCTCTCAATCTGTTGCCCCCTTTGCTCCTGCCGAATGGACCCTACAGCGTGCCAGAGTCTATTCTGTACTGCCCTGTCGAGGTCTTTTCCCTTCTGAAACTCATGGCCAAGGGGAAACGCCTCTTGTGCCCGTTTCCCGTCCATGCCTCGTTTAGGGATGCCCTCCGCGGGACTGCGGGGAAGCGGGGCATCCTGCAGCCGTTCAACGACGCCGACTGCTCGGGACGGACGAGGGCGCGTTTTCTAACCCACAGTGCCCGGATAGATGGTTGTTGCATCCCTTCTGAAAGCGGGTATGGACCCCATGCAGGTTCAAAAGATGGGTGATTGGGCATCAGGAGACATGGTGACCCACTACGACGAGAAAGTCCTAAGGGACCCAGGGTGTGTTGAGGCGTAAAAAGCTTACACCGAGCCACTCGAAGTTCTCGTACAGAAAGTGAAGAACAAGAAGGCAACCCGTGTCCCCGACGTCGACTGCGAGACATGCCACCGAAGAACGGAGGGCTCCACAAAAGAGCTCTACGTTTTCCCAAGTGTGATGGATGTGGCTCTTAAGCAAGATCCCATATATTTACTACGTTTTACAAGGTTGCCCACCAAATTTACCAATTCTTACAAACGTCACAATCATAGCAAGATGAATGAAAAAAGACCCCGCCTCGTTTACCCATGCCGTTCATTTGAAGGAATCCATCCGTGAGACTTACGCCGTCCAAGTGCCCGTGCCTTGCAACCCTTGAGTGCAAGTATAATATTATACTTCCTCCCGTTACGATACCGCTCCTGGGGGGCAGGGAAAAAAAGCGAAGGATGAAAAGCAATGGTGAGGTCCGTCCCCTTCGATGTGGTTGTTGCAAACGAATATGCTCCGAGGTAATCAACAAACCACGAAAGGGCTCCAAGCGCGGCACGTCAAGTGACCCACCGCCAGCAGCAAAGAAACGAAAGTGCGCCAGATGTGGTGATTCGGGTCACAACGTTTTGACATGCAAGAAGCAGGATGATACATAGCAGATCGGTGAATGTCGTTTTCCCTTGTTCCCTTATCAAACAAAGATGGAACCCAAAAAACACCGAATTCCAATGTGGAGAGCGGCTCACAACGTGTACTTTCCGGACAAGAAGATGCCACATGTCAACATATGACACGGAAGATTTGTGTTTGCCCAAGATCATCCATTCTCTGTCGCCAGCGTCTCGACCCTGAGACGTGAATCTGAAAGTAACACCTCCCGCTTCAGGCTGCCCGTGATGCAGTCTGCATCTGATTGCTACCACCCACACATTGTGTTCGTGTCGTTGTACATTTTAGCCGCTCACCCAATGACACAGATGGTTCGACGGCTCTGCATCTTGCCAGCGGGAACGGTCACTCAGAAGTTGTCAAGGAATTGATCGCAGCTGGTGCCAAGGTCGACGTGCAGGACAATGGTATGTTTTACGATGCGAAGAATGTTTTTTTGTTCATGTGGGTGCTATGAGGCCCCCACGTGTGAGGCAGATGACATCACAGAAGAGGCATAGGTATTGCAGAAGGGGGTACAGCTACTGGACGTCCGGCTCAGCAAACTCGAAGGCTTGAATGTAGCCGGTGCTTCTCACTGGCCCCGACGCACGCCAGCGTCCTCCTCCAAACCCTCGCTACCTCTATTTATGTCTCTCTTTCTCTTTTCTTCCCGCCCTCCCTGCCCCAGAAAAGATGATTGGGTGGGTCGCGTTTCTGCGGACCTTGTTCAATGAGGAAGAGTGGAGGGACGTGAGTAGAAGCCTCCGAGGCCTCCCGGACGATACGACCCTTCTGACACTGGAGAGGCTTCCGATGTGGGCACTTCCGGTGCGTGTGCCCAGTCCTGAGCTGTACCGCAGAGTACAGGACTTGGTGAGAGCGCGTGATCAGAGCTCTCCTGCGCTGGTCAGTCCCGTAACACCGGTTGAGAAGAGGTCAACGTCTCAGCGGCGGGCGCTAAAGCGTGCCCTCGAGGACGTCCCCCTGATGCAGCCCGCCCTCGCATGAGGAGCCTGTACACGACTGCAGGCACAAGGAGGGTCAACAACTCGAACACGGCCACGTACAGGGAGTGGCGTGCGAGCGAGGGCGTGCATCCATACCCGACGACGGTCCGGAGGCTTGAGAACTTCGGCGGATACCTGTAGGCATGAAAGATGAGGCGTACAAGGCGCCCCACAACATCATCAACGCCATCTTAGCCGAGGACACGGCGGATGGTTGGGTTCTCGAGAATCCTGCTGACGACATCCGCAGGATGATCAGAGCGTTGAAGAGAGCGGCGCCTGACCCTGAGAGCGACGAGCCCCGAGGCGCCGCACAGTCCCGTCAGATCTTCGGCTTCGTGCGGACCGTTGGCGGGTACGGCGCGGATGTGCAGCTGCTGGGTGAGCACTTCACTCTCCATGCAGTCGATCCTGACGGAGGATGTCCGCGTCGGCGAGGGCGGCGTGAGGGTTGGATCGACTATGTTCAAGGCAACAGGGACGTGCAGTAGATACCTCACCTTTGAAAGCATCAATCTGTTGCCCCCTTTGCTCCTGCCGAATGGACCCGACAGCGTGCCAGAGTCTATTCTGTACTGCCCTGTCGAGGTCTTTTCCCTTCTGAAACTCATGGCCAAGGGGAAACGCCTCTTGTGCCCGTTTCCCGTCCATGCCTCGTTTAGGGATGCCCTCCGCGGGACTGCGGGGAAGCGGGGCATCCTGCAGCCGTTCAACGACGCCGACTGCTCGGGACGGACGAGGGCGCGTTTTCTAACCCACAGTGCCCGGATAGATGGTTGTTGCATCCCTTCTGAAAGCGGGTATGGACCCCATGCAGGTTCAAAAGATGGGTGATTGGGCATCAGGAGACATGGTGACCCACTACGACGAGAAAGTCCTAAGGGACCCAGGGTGTGTTGAGGCGTAAAAAGCTTACACCGAGCCACTCGAAGTTCTCGTACAGAAAGTGAAGAACAAGAAGGCAACCCGTGTCCCCGACGTCGACTGCGAGACATGCCACCGAAACGTGGCGAGCTGTTTTCCCGACTGTCCATGTGGCTTCTCCGGAAGAGGGCCTTGCGCCCTTCCCAGAGGCTGTCTCCGTGACTCCTCCGGAAGAGGGCCGTGCGCCCTTCCCAGAGACTGCCCATGTGGCTTCTCCGGAAGAGGGCCTTGCGCCCTTCCCAGAGGCTGTCCATGTGGCTTCTCCGGAAGAGGGCCTTGCGCCCTGTCCCAGAGACTGTCCATGTGGCTTCTCCGGAAGAGGGCCGTGCGCCCTTCCCAGAGACTGTCCATGTGGCTTCTCCGGAAGAGGGCCTTGCGCCCTTCCCAGAGGCTGTCTCCGTGACTCCTCCGGAAGAGGGCCGTGCGCCCTTCCCAGAGACTGTCCATGTGGCTTCTCCGGAAGAGGGCCTTGCGCCCTTCCCAGAGGTTGTCTCCGTGACTCCTCCGGAAGAGGGCCGTGCGCCCTGTCGACGTCGCAAAGCTGACAGCCAAGAAGCAGAATCAACCTCTGCGCAATTGATCATCGACTTGAAGAACAACGCAGCGCAGAGTGGAAGCCCGCTTGAAAGACAGGTTGGTAGGCTGGATGCCGATCTCAGTTACAAGGCGACCAGGAAGAGCTGCAGAGCACCGTCGATCTCAGGTGGACGCGGAAGAGTCGACAGAGATGAAGGCGGCCCTACTCGATGCGAATCGGCGCGTGAAGTAGATGCAGGTCGGCAAAAGGAAGATCGTTTCGCGGCTTGAAGAAGAGCTCCGCATATTCGAGACGGCAATGGACGACGTTGAAGTCGCGGATCCGGACCCAGCGACCGGCGACTTCCCAAGAGGGTCTCGCGCCCTGCCAGAGGCTGTCGCCGTGACTCCTCCCGGAAGAGGGCTGTGCCCTGTCCCGGAGATTACTCCGGAAGAGGGCCGTGCGCCCCAGGAAGAGGACATGGGACCGAGCTGTCTGGCAGGAAGACCCGTGCAGTCCCAGAGACTGTCTTCCGCGACTATAGTAGGACTGCCCTGCGAAAGGCCTCCTACTGTTTCACAGGTGTAGTTAGAACTGGGGAAGCGTCTGAAACTGCGCAGCTTCTTCTTTTTTGTTTGGAAAGGCAGGGCTGGTGTCGCTGTCCGATAGCAAAAGGACCCCGAGGCCGTACTCCTTGAGGACTCGGACCGAGTCTCGGCAGTCAAAAGTGGGCGAGCATCACGGCGGCGGCAGTGACGAAGTGAAAGAGGTGTCTGTGCTGCGTGGCATAGGGCGCGTAATGACGTTCGGAGGGTGAGCCGGCTTGTGGGTGCGTTCCTCCCCTGCAGATGTTCATGACGTGATAGCTGCAAGTAGATAAGGAGTATGCCCCGGAGGCGAGGCCGTGGCATTGTATTGGCCGTGTATTGTGCAAGGACCCCGGTCGAGGCGGCCCGGCAGTCCCTCCAAAGGTCGGTGCTGGGAAGGCGCTCCACGTGGCTGCGCTGTCAGGTAGGATGCTTGCCCAAATAGTTAGGGCGCTTTCTGTAAGCAACTAGAAGGCGATCGTCCTGTGGATGTCAACATGCATTTCGGCAGGGGTCAGTCTACCGATCCATGTACTTAGGTGCTTGGGAGCTTGATTCGAGCGGAGTCGAGGACGAGGCAGCTTGTGGCTCCTGTCACACGCTCTGCAAGCACAACGATTTTTCCGAAGTCCTTCCGCATTTAGGAATGTCCCTTCTGGCCTCGCTCGCGCTGGGTAAACGATGGAAATGACGCTGCGAAGTAGTTGCATGGTGCGTCTGAGCACGAGATGAAGTTTCGTATGCCGCGGCCAGTTTTCTTGTCGTCGCTGACTCTCATGAACACATTTGAATGCGGATGCTCAACACAATAAACGCTACGTGAGCGCTATGTGAGTGTCTCGTATTTCCTCGACGAGCATGTTGGCTGTGTGTGGGAGGAAGATGGTCAGCCACAGTTTTTTCGTCGACACCGACTCCTGGTTTATAGAGGCTGACGCTCTAGGGTGCCAGCAAGGCACTGCAGCTCACGGGCTGCATCCCAGGACCGTTGATGCCGGTAGTCCCTTAGCAAGTGCCAGAACGCTCTGCAATTGGTGGCATCTTGCTCTCGCATTTGGAGCTCAGGTGGTCAGAAGTTGGCTTCTGTAAACCGTGGGAGCGCGTCCTCGAACAAGGCGTGGCTGAGAAGAAAGTGGCTCACCTGGTCGGGAAGAAACGACTTGTCGGCAGCGTTTCCGCGTGTGGCCTCTGCGTAGGAAAGAGGGAGATGCATTCCAGTCTGCTGTTCCTCCCTACTCGGTCTGCTGGCTAGGGACCATTGGGATAGAAGCCATTGGGACAATCCCATGGTACCGCGTGGAGAGCGCGATCGGGCCCACGGCAGCGCAAGCCCGTGCTCACACGCCGGTCGAGCTGGCAACGGTGGTTGCGCACGCAGCCGTCTGCTTGCGGTCGCGCCGGCTAGGCCCGCAACTGCAGCCGCCATGGCGGCCATATTTTCGCCGGGCAGCTCATCCCATCGCGCCAGCAATCCAGTTAAGGAACACAACCGAGGCACAGTTGTGAAATGTAGCCGAGGTATGCTTGGTAGAGGCTATTAAACAAGAGTTAAATTCGGACGTCGGAGCGGCGACGACGGCTCAGAAGGCAACCGCACCGAAGGAAGAATTTAACACAGTGACTAAATAGCTAATACTTGCACTCAAGGGTTGCAAGGCACGGGCACTTGGACGGCGTAAGTCTCACGGATGGATTCCTTCAAATGAACGGCATGGGTAAACGAGGCGGGGTCTTTTTTCATTCATCTTGCTATGATTGCGACGTTTGTAAGAATATGTAAATTTGGTCGGCAACCTTGTAAAACGTAGTAAATATATGGGATCTTGCTTAAGAGCCACATCCATCACACTTGGGAAAACGTAGAGCTCTTTTGTGGAGCCCTCCGTTCTTCGGTGGCATGTCTCGCAGTACGTCGGGGACACGGGTTGCCTTCTTGTTCTTCACTTTCTGTACGAGAACTTCGAGTGGCTCGGTGTAAGCTTTTTACGCCTCAACACACCCTGGGTCCCTTAGGACTTTCTCGTCGTAGTGGGTCACCATGTCTCCTGATGCCCAATCACCCATCTTTTGAACCTGCATGGGGTCCATACCCGCTTTCAGAAGGGATGCAACAACCATCTATCCGGGCACTGTGGGTTAGAAAACGCGCCCTCGTCCGTCCCGAGCAGTCGGCGTCGTTGAACGGCTGCAGGATGCCCCGCTTCCCCGCAGTCCCGCGGAGGGCATCCCTAAACGAGGCATGGACGGGAAACGGGCACAAGAGGCGTTTCCCCTTGGCCATGAGTTTCAGAAGGGAAAAGACCTCGACAGGGCAGTACACAAACGAATATGCTCCGAGGTAATACACAAACCACGAAAGGGCTCCAAGCGCGGCACGTCAAGTGACCCACCGCCAGCAGCAAAGAAACGAAAGTGCGCCAGATGTGGTGATTCGGGTCACAACGTTTTGACATGCAGAAGCAGGATGATACATAGCAGATCGGTGAATGTCGTTTTCCCTTGTTCCCTTATCAAACAAAGATGGAACCCAAAAAACACCGAATTCCAATGTGGAGAGCGGCTCACAACGTGTACTTTCCGGACAAGAAGATGCCACATGTCAACATATGACGGAAGATTTGTGTTTGCCCAAGATCATCCATTCTCTGTCGCCAGCGTCTCGACCCTGAGACGTGAATCTGAAAGTAACACCTCCCGCTTCAGGCTGCCCGTGATGCAGTCTGCATCTGATTGCTACCACCCACACATTGTGTTCGTGTCGTTGTACATTTTAGCCGCTCACCCAATGACACAGATGGTCGGACGGCTCTGCATATTGCCAGCGAGAATGGTTGCTTGAAGGTTGTCAAGGAATTGATCGCAGCTGGTGCCAAGGTCGACGTGCAGGAAAATGGTATGTTTTACGATGCGAAGAATGTTTTTTTGTGTTAACAATGCATTGTTGGTACTAAACATTAGTAGTTGGCAGCGTACTAAAAGCAACTCACCAAATCAGGTGAAAAGCCGCTAGTGCGCACAAACAAACGGAAGCGCCATACTAATTTTTTGAAAGTATGCCAATACTGCAGGGAATAGTTGACAAGACCTCTTGAGTTTGTGCTAACCACGAATAGGGGAGTCGGGAGAACCTACAAAGCCAAAAGCAGGACCGACCCCCCCCGTTCGTGAGAAAAAGCGACGAATAAAAACACGTTCTTCTTTCCATATAATAAAAACACTGGGAAATGGCCTTGGACGAATCCGCCGCGAAAGCCCTGGCTGAGGCCGTGGCCACGGGAACAGAGAAGGTTCTGAGGTTCCCATGCTGGGAAAAGGACGCGAGGGAAGTGGTCCAGATGAAAGGGCTGTTCGCGGATGCAACGGACAGGGCGGGCCAGATGCGCGCGGCGCTAGGGAAGCTGGGTTTCGAGGACGTCCCCCAAAGAGCAGCACAGTGGCATCTTTGCTGGCTGTTGAGCCTGTGGGAGGAAAAGGTCCGGACGTGGCTTAAGCGTGAAGGCGTACTGGTTGAGGAGGAGTCGAGCGATGGAAAAGAAGACACCGACGGCGAAGCGGCCGACGGCGAGGCGGCCGCCGAGGAGCCAGGGGTGGCCTCTCTTCTCACGGAGATGAGGAAGGAAGTGGCGGCCCTACGAGCTGAGCTGGCCGAGGCAAAAAACGGCCAGCGCCCCGGGTCCGCTGGACCCGGGGGTCTGGCTGTGGGCCTGCAGGCTCTCAAGCCGCAAGCCTGGACGACCCTCGACGGGAAAGAGAGAGCCGTTGTGTACGGCGAGTTGGCGCGCCGCTACGCGGTGGCGAAGGGAGCGCAGGGCCACGAGACCGAGGCCCACCTCAAGACGTTGGGCATCGTCCTGGGGGCGATTGGAGAGACGGAGACCGCATTCGACGCGGACGAGGCCTTGCGGAAGGTGGCGGAAGCGGTTCTCAGGCGTCTGGAAGTGGTCCGCATCGGGCAGACGGCCGGGTGGCAGGAAGCGGAAGCTGCGGCCACGGCGTGGGAGGAGGACGAGGCGCCCGATTTCCTGAAGAAGGGGCTGGCTGCCGCCGAGAAGATGCGTCGCAAGAAGGAGAAGGCGAAGCAAGGCGGGAACGCTTTTCAGAAGGCAAAGTCCAGTCGCGGTGGCGAAGGAAGGAAGTGAAGGCTTCCTACTGTGGGGATGAGGACACTGGGACGGGAAACTGGAGGCGGGGCTGGCGGGGCGTGAGCCGCGAGTTCCGTTCTTCCGTTTCACGCCTCGGGAGACCGCGGAAAGAGGAGCCTCTGCTTCAGCGGCAGGAGCTCTCTTTGGTGATGGGGGACGCGAGGGAGCTGATGCAGGCGGCTCTCGCTCCTTCGACTTGGCGGGGTATGGAATCTGTTCACCGCAGGTTCCTGCAGTTTCGGCGCATGCTCGACGTTCTGTCACCGACGGAGACGCCGACTGCGTTGCTGCTGTTCATCGCGAGGCTGTTGCGTCGGGGGGACATTTCGATTCCGTCTGCCCTGACCTACGTCAACTCGTTGGTGTCAGCGGAACGCCGCGTTGGCAACGATCTTCAGGGATCGATCGTCATAAAGGACCTCCGTCGGGCCTTGCGACGTTTAGGTGCGAACAAACCGGCGAAACAGGCGGTTCCGGCGACGAGCGCCGAGGTTCACGCTGTTGTGGGTCGGTCGACGGATGGGGCAGTGGCGATGGCCGTCCTGGTGGCATGGAGGTCGGGAGCGAGAGTAGGCGACGTAGTTCGTCTGCGCCCTCAGGACGTGACGTTCACTCCGGGGGGTGCGAAGATCTCATGGTGGATCACGAAGTCGGATCCATTTCACATGGGGGCCCTGTCGGCGATAGCCCTGTCGGCGCGGGAGACGGCGGAGCTGAGGGCGATGGCGGGGTGTGCAAGAGAGAAGCTCTTTCCGACGACCTTCGGAAGCGTGGGACGGGCGCTGCGTCGGGAGAATCCGGAGCTGTCGTGCCATTCCCTGCGAAGGTGCGCGTTAACGGAGCTACTGCGGGGAGGAGTGGGCCTCAACGAGATTCGGCAGTTTTCGGGCCACTCATCGGAGTCGGCCCTGCTCCGGTATCTTCCGATGGCGGAGTTGAGCCATGTGCGAGAACTCCTCCAGATCTCGCAGAGGCTGTGCTGCTGAGGCGGCCGGCTTTTCCGCAGGGCTGGCTGCGGCGGGCGAGGCGTGCTGTTCCCCTATTCGCCTTCTGGACGGATTACGTTGGAGACGACGTGCTGGAGGCGCCGGAGCCGGATCGCGAGGCGGATGAAGGATGCATATGGCAGGAAGGGTACTCGGGTCCCGAGTGGGCCCTTCCGGTGGACGGAAAGAAGCCTTCAGTTGTACCTTGCTACGACGGCGAGATCGCCCCGATCTCATCGAATTCAATCGACCTTGCCTTTGTGGAAGAGTTGGATGAGACGGGCGAGCTGGCGCGTTTGCTGCAGGTAATCGGATCGGTGGAGGTCTTTCGGTCTTTGTTGAAGCCGGAATGGGAGGATCAGCCGGGGAGGCGCCGTTCGACGTCTCGTAGGATGTTGCGACATGCCAGCGTGCTCCAGGCGTGTGGCCTGCTGCAGCCGACCAGCCTTCGGGAAGCCCAATTCGTGTTGCCGGTGTTTACCGTACCGAAATCGTCTGGGGGGTTGCGCGTAATAGTTGATGGGCGAAAGATCAACGACGTGTTTGCGCCTCCGCCTCCGATGGGCCTTCCGCGCTTGGAGGACGCAGTGGCTGCGCTCCTGTCGTGGAAGTGGGTGATCTCATGCGATGCACGGTCCTTTTTCTTCCAAATACCGATGGACCGAGCTGTGTCGCAGTTCTTCTGCGTGAATCTTGCAGCGTCCCGGGGTGGTTTTGAATCCTTTGTCCTACGCAAGCTTCCAATGGGCTGGTCTTGGGCACCTGCGATCGCGCAACGCATCGCGACTGTGCTGGCGCATCAGGTCCAAGGTTTTGCGTGGGTGGAT
>JAPJBO010000344.1:0-40000 GCA_030068145.1 Diplonema papillatum
GCCGGACTGGCAAAAAGGTTCGGGTTTGCACAAACGCCGGACTGGGCAAAAAGGTTCGGGTTTGCACAAACGCCGGACTGGGCAAAAAGGTTCGGGTTGCACAAACGCCGGACTGGACAAAAAGGTTCGGGTTTGCACAAACGCCGGACTGGGCAAAAGGTGCGGATTTGCACCAACGCCAGACTGAGCAAAAAGGTTCGGGTTTGCACAAACGCCGGACTGGGCAAACGGTTCGGGTTGCACAAAACGCCGGACTGGACAAAAAGGTTCGGGTTTGCACAAACGCCGGACTGGGCAAAAAGGTTCGGGTTTGCGCAAACGCCGGACTGAGCAAAAGGTTACCTCTAGACTCGCTAAGGGTGGTCCTAACACCTATGTACTTGTGGTTTAGAGAGGTTCGGTGTTTCGGTGTGCAACCGTTGTCCCGGAAATGTTCCCGTCAGTACAGATGTACTATTAAGAAAAGAAAATACTCGAGGGGCCGCGCCGGAGCTTTTTTCGGCTCGGGGGTGATTATTTTAGCATTAGTTTTGTTGCATGTCGTTTTCGTCCCGGTCCCAAAACCAGATTCATCTGCGTTTCGTGTTGGCGAAGGCACGTTTCCTCACTCTGAGATTTTTTGGAATACTGTCGCGACAGTGGGGAGTCATCGGCATTACCACACCCTCTGAGATTCCGCAGCTGGTGGCCTCTTCGAAATACTTTTGTATAAGCACCTGCGTTGTAGGAAATACTTGAGGAGGCTGCCAGCTGCAAAAGATCAAAGGAGGTAAATGTGCTGCAGCCCACACGAAACACAGGTGAATCTGGGTTTAGTGGCGGGCGTAAGCGCTCAACAAAAAAGACCCATTTTGTAGTTGTATTGTTTCTCCCCCTCTAGCCTCCTTCGAAGTAAGCACAAGGCAGCCCCTCGAGTATTTCCTACAAAAGCAGGTGCCAAATAACACTACCTAACTCAGAGGAAATCTGTAAATCAAGTGAGTGCTGGCAGTGGTAGTGGTAGTTTGTGTGATCCTTTTTAAGATGGATTGTGTCTGCGCTCTCTCTCCCTTAAGGTTGCCGCCGAGGGAACCGGCTGTGAGCCGAATCGGCGCCGGTCTCTCCGGACTACATCAGGAGAGATTTTCGCGGCGGATCACAAAGCACCCGCCCTGCACGAGGCACGCCCAAGACCCGTGCACGGCTACCGTAGCACCCTCCATGTTTGCACCTTCCTCGGATGCTACGGTCGGGAAGGGGCTTCAAAGTAGTTGGGAAAACACGTTCCCCTTCCCCGCGTTCTGCGTGTGGGCGGGCAACTGCCGCAGCAGCAGATTTGCGCCCTTCGCCCTGGGCTCACTTTCCAGTGGTAGTGGTGACCCTTTGTAGGCCACGTGACCCCGAGCCGCTTGTGGACAAACGTGCGGAAGGACGACGTTTGGTGTATAAATCCCTGGTGATTCACTGCCACAGGGAAGAAACGGCAGGTCCTTCGATGCAGTTCCAAAGAGACTGCTGGGACGGGGTCACTGAGCGTTCATTCACAGTGGAGCTGCCACGCAACTGCAGAACTAGTAAGGCGTAATGTTGGTGCGGCTCTAGTCAAAGAAAGAAGTGCGTAGTTTTGTATTATTCTTTTACGGAAGGACGAGCCGAAACTGAAGTCAAGGCTCGCGGCGGGGTGAAGACTTTGATTGAAGACAAGGCGCAACAGCAGAGACGGCTACTCTGATTTTGGTACCTACGATCTACAAAATCAGAGGCGAGCTAAAAAGACGCAAGCATTATGGTGCTGACCAGAATTCTTCTTACCAAAAACAATAAGGAGGTGAGTCGATCAACCCGGCACGCAATAACAAAACGAAGTGCACGTATTTTTGGCCACCCATCGGGCGGTGATGCACTGTTGTGCATGCGTATCAGCCAGAACCCCTTCGTGTAAGTATCACTTGCCAACGCAGATCACTTTTTTTTGGCGGGATTCGTGATATGTGACAGGGTACGGAAGACGTATCTGATGCGCATCACGTAGCAAGACTTTTCATTTCAGCGAAGCCCGTGATACGGGATACGTAGGGGGGTGGTACTGACTGGTGTGTCTTGGTATTCTCCTCTGTACCACCGACCCGCTGGACCGCGAGTCTGATGCGTGATACGTTCTGATGCACCACTGCCGCATCTAATCTGACTCGACTCTTGATGGGTGGAATGCGGCCTGCCTACCGTTCCTCATACAATTCGAACCGGGTAATGAGATCTGAAAACCGGTCCGGGTCTTCTGGATGCGGGAACGGGCGAAACGTCGGTTAATACGTCCCGGCCTGCCTACCGTTCCTCATACAATTCGTACCGGGTAATGAGATCTGAAAACCGGTCCGGGTCTTCTGGATTCGGAAACGGGAGAAACGTCGGTTAATACGTCCCGGCCTGCCTACCGTTCCTCATACAATTCGTACCGGGTAATGAGATCTGAAAACCGGTCCGGGTCTTCTGGATGCGGGAACGGGCGAAACGTCGGTTAATACGTCCCGGCCTGCCTACCGTTCCTCATACAATTCGTACCGGGTAATGAGATCTGAAAACCGGTCCGGGTCTTCTGGATTCGGAAACGGGAGAAACGTCGGTTAATACGTCCCGGCCTGCCTACCGTTCCTCATACAATTCGTACCGGGTAATGAGATCTGAAAACCGGTCCGGGTCTTCTGGATGCGGGAACGGGCGAAACGTCGGTTACTACGTCCCGGCCTGCCTACCGTTCCTCATACAATTCGTACCGGGTAATGAGATCTGAAACCCGGTCCGGGTCTTCTGGATGCGGGAACGGGCGAAACGTCGGTTAATACGTCGGTGCACTCTATAAACTACCAGACTCGAAACAGATGGCAAGCAACTGGGGGTCTATGATGCCCAGTTCCATGTCTTGTCAGCGATAAGACAACTAACGTTCTCTCTCGAGGGCTTCTGTGCTGTTCTTCGCATGGGGGGGAAGCAGGGAAAAATCAGCTATTGACAAAACAGGTAAGGTGGTCGATAGACCAAGCGCAGCAACATCACAACACAAATATTTCCCCCGTCGCGAGTCCAGCTAACGCGGCCAGTCGCGTAGCGGTCATTGCGGGGGTAGCAGAACATGATGGGATTGGGGACACGTAGCACCGGAGCTTCGATCACGCGTCGGATTGTCTGCATTGTCCGCATGGAGAACAGGAAGCATCACACCTTACAAAAACAAGTGTGAGGGAACCCGTCATCCGCCGGCTTTGAAGCAGGGAGATGATTCCCTTCTCCGCGCACAGAGAACACGCGATCAAGGTTGCCATGCACGGCCTTTTTTGCCATGCATCGAATCAAGACATTCCCCAGGTCAAGGGAACAGACTTGGAACTGTCAGCGGGAAAAGAAGACCCCGTTGAGTTTGACGCACTTTTGATAGTCCGACTTTGTGCAGTGACACGAGAGGTGTAGATTAGGCGGGAGGCCGCAACACAACTGAAATACCACCACCGAACGGCTAACCGCTACACGAGTCGGGGCCAGGGTTTGGGCCGGTACTATCTGTTCCCAGTTCCGCGGAGGTGCGACGCCAAGCCCTCCACCTCTTCCTGGTGTATTATTATCGAAGCATCCCGGCACCGTCCAGTCGAACAACCGCAGTTACTCTAAAATGTCATGGGACACCGGGCGTTTAGTGCCAGGTCGTCGGGAGGCAAGCAAACGCCGGCTCGTGTTGTCGCTTTACCTTCTTCCAAGTCCTGGACCGTCGCCTGGAAGCTTCGATCACGCTTCGATCACGCTTCGATCACGCTTCGATACGAGTGCGCGGAGACAGCGGCGGCAGGGGGACGGGAGACGCCGGCGACACGGGCGAGGCGGGGTTCTGCCGCACGGTGCTCGGCGCGCTGCTGCTGCCATTGGCGGCGAAGTGCGGGCGCCCGCTGTCCATGGCGTCGAGGTACGCGAGCTGCGTCTTGAGGTACGCGACCGCGTTGTGCAGGTTGCTGTTCTCGGTCAGGATGCCGCGGTCGCCGTCGGCGACGGAAACATGCGCGACATCATCCACCTTCGACGTCTGCTGCGCCGGACTGCGGGAGGTTGACAGCGTCACATCGAACGCCACCGGCGTGCTGTCCTGCGTCAGAGGCGAATTCGGCGTCGCGCCCTGCTTGTACCGACACGCCTTCAGTACCTTCCGGACAGCCGGCAACGGCAGGACCTGCTCGAGGTCGTTGAACGTCGCAAACGCGAGGTGCTCGACGGACCGGATGGACAGAGAGGCCAGCTGCTGCCGCTCGTGGAAGGAAACGCCTTCCTTCCCGAGGAGCCGGTCGAATCCGGGGTCCAGCGCTGTCTTCGGCGACGCGGGCGGCGACATCGAACCGAGCGTGTTCTCGAGGGCGTACGTCGGGCTCGCGAAGCTGTTGCTCCGCGTCGTGCTCAGGCAGAAGCTCCCCGCCTGCAGCTGCGCGTGAGACCCACGCCGCACCGGCCCCGCCGGCGCCGGCGGCGCCTCCTCACACCCCGCAGCCCCGCCCCCGGCGCCCCTCTGCGGCGAATCAGCAACGGGCTCCGTCCCGAGCTTTCTGGAAGACCCAACGGACATCCCGGAGAAGTCGGACGTTGGCTGCAACCCCCTGGGCAGCGTGCCGTCGGGATGCTCATAGGTTTCCGCTCCCGCGAAGGTGGGCGAAGGCCCCCGGGAGGCCCCGCGGGCGAACGCGGCTGGCGGCGGTTCGTGGTGGTACCCCGACGTGTCGAGCGTCGACAGCAGCCGTGAGTCGTCGTGCTGCTGTTGGCTGCCCGAGTAGGAATAGGGGGGCTGCTGCTGCTGCTGCTGCTGCGGCGGCGGCGGCGGCCCCGCCCACGGCCGGATGGGGACCAGGTCGTGGACCTGCGCGAACGCATGCGCGCCCGCTCGGGGGTGCTTGCCGCCGGGCCGCTGGCCCTCGCCGGCAACTCCTCGCCGGCTGCCCCGGTGCGGGTTCGACGCGGCGCCGCCGCCGCCGCTGCGGTAGGCCGCCCGCGACCGTGCTTCGTCGCGCGGCGGCTTGAAGTAGTTGTCCTGCGGCGCGTCTCCGGGGTGCGGCGACAGCAGCACCCCGCCGCCGCCGCCGCCGCGCGGCTGGCTCGCATCGCTGCGCAGCCGGCACGGCGATTCCGGCATCGCGTACACGCGCCCGTTTTTCGCGTCGTAATACTGCACCCGGCGCTGAATCGACTCCACCGGCGGAGACGACGGGGGAGTGGGAGAACAAGGCGGATCTGGCGGTTCGTACAGATGCCGAGACAAATGGGGTATGGGCTGATCCGTGACTGGAGACCCATTCGACTCGGCATGAGGTGGCTGCGGCGGGTCGGGAGGCTTCGTTGCTTCAAGGGGCGGAGAGGTGTGCGGGGGAGAGGCGCCGTTGCGGTAGCGCTGGAGCTCGTTCTTCGCGTCGGCGGCGGTCAGCCGGGCGGTTTCCGCGGCCAGCCGCGCCGTTTCGACGTCGCGCTCGATCTTTTCGCGGACGTCGGACTCGTTCTCGAGCTCCTGTCGGAGCAGGTCGCACCGCTGCTGCTCCTCCTCGAAGCTCTTCTGCAGGCCGGCGAAGTCGCGCTGCAGGGCTTCGTACTTTTCCCGCAGGTCCTGGTTCGCGGCCTCGAGCTTCTCCATCGCGCCCGGGACCACCTTCGCGACGGCCTCATGCCGGAGGCCCCTCTCCTTCGCGACTTCTTCGCGCAAATTCCGCATGGCGTCGGTGTATTGCCGCTCGACACGATCCCGCTCGCCCATCGTCTCGTTGAGCTGCTGCTTCAGCTCGGAGAGCTTCGTCTTGAGCGACACGTTTTCGCCCTCGATGACCTCTATCCACTCTTGGCGGACGCGGTCCATCTTGTCCTTGTGCACGATCCGCGGCGAATCGGACGCCGACGGGGAGTCGGCTTCGGGCAAGGACCCGGAGCTGCCTTGGAAGAACGCGTTCTGTGGGGAGTTCGACGCGGCCGGGCGGTATGTGGTGGGTGATCCGGTGGTCCTTGGAGACGGGCTGCGGCCTTTGTTCATCTGCCGGTGCGTCTTGAGGAGTTGGTCGACGGTCTGCGCGCCTTCGACCTTTTCGAAGTTGCCGATGTGGAACAGGTTCTCCCTCGACGAGGCCGCAATGACGAAGTCTTTTGTGTCGGCCGCCGACGACTGCGCGGCGTGCGCTTGCTCGATCACTTTCAAGAAGTACTCAGGCGTGTACTCCTCACCCGACTCCGGATTTAAGTCATCGTGTTTGAAGCTGATGAGGAGGTCGCGGTCCGTCGGGATCTTCAACAGCACCTGCGACACCTCCTCGCCCCCGCCGGCTTTGCGGGGGCCCTTCTTATAGTAAACTTGCGTGACTTTGTTTACGTGGTAGTGCCGGCGAATCGTGCCGTTGATCTGCGCGAGGATGACCCGGTTCAGCTTGACGAGCAGCACGCGGCGGTTCTTCAGGTTGTTGCTCGAGATCTTGTCGACGACCCGGATGTAGAGCAGGTCCGTTTCCGACCCGAACACCGCCCGCAGCCGCGGGGGCGCGGGCACGAACGGCAGCCGCGCAGCTTTGCAGATATTTCGTTCGGGCTCCATCGTCCCGTCGCCCATCCAGTTCGCAACGCGACCGGCAACGGCGGCGCGCGCGTGGGCAGGGAGAGATCCGGGCAACGCAAACGAAAACCACCCGCACAGCCTCCCACCCCCTCCTCAGGACCCGAGCCTACACGAACAGGCCCGGGCTGGCTGGCTGGCCCCCGTTGCCTGCGCTCCGGGACGCCCGCCTTCCCCTGAGGGGGCGGGACTGGATGCGGGAGGCACTTTCTCGCGGTGTGCTTTCGTTTTTCTGCGGTGCTTCGTCGTCGAGCGCGGTAGTTCAGGCCCTGGGAAAGCCCGGCAGGCGCCCCCGCGTTTCCGAAACGGAGGAGGGGCGGGTGGCGGGGTGCCGCTGGCGCGCCAGTTCGGCTTGTGTGATGGAAGATGGCGGGGCGGGGAAGCGAACGGAATGATGTGTCGTTCTTTCTTCGCCTGTTGGGTGGAAGTGAGTTTGTGCTTCGCCGTTGTGAGTTTGAGCTCGTGTTTTGTGCGTGTCTTCGTGGATACGTCTTCGTACTTGTGAACTTGCATTCATGCGTGCTTGGCATAGCGAGCTTGAGCTTGTGGTTTGTGCTTGTCTCCGTGTTGCATATCGCATTTGAGCTTGTGCTCGTGTTTATGGATACGTCTTCGTACTTGTGAACTTGGATTTATGCGTGATTGGCATTGCCGGTTTTCGTTTTTTTTTTTTTTAGTACTAACAATCTTGTGGGTTGCCCTTCAATGTATTGTGCAGGCTAAAAAGACGTAGGCAGCGTGTTTTGGTGGTTGATCAGAATTCCTTACCTGAATACACACAGGGTAAATACAAGTGGGAAAACGATCAACCGGCACGCACAAACAAAGAAATAGTCTTAGAAATGGCTGAGCTGCTCAAGTCGAAAGACGACTGCCAAGACAACCGGCACGCACAAACAAAACGAAGCGCCTGTCTTTTTTTGCATTTTGTAGCTTGTCTTTTGGTCCTGACCTCTTGTATTATGCGTGCTTGGCATTGCGAGTTTTCGTTTTTTTTTTTGCATTTTGTAGCTTGTCTTTTGGTCCTGACCTCAAGTTGTTAGGGTAACAGTTGCAGCGGATGGTGCACCGGCTGAATTGCGGCTGAACGCCTCTCAAGCCAGTATCCAGTCCAGAGGAACCGTCGGGATCTTCAACAGCACCTGCGACACCTCCTCGCCCCCGCCGGCTTTGCGGGGGCCCTTCTTATAGTAAACTTGCGTGACTTTGTTTACGTGGTAGTGCCGGCGAATCGTGCCGTTGATCTGCGCGAGGATGACCCGGTTCAGCTTGACGAGCAGCACGCGGCGGTTCTTCCGGTTGTTGCTCGAGATCTTGTCGACGACCCGGATGTAGAGCAGGTCCGTTTCCGACCCGAACACCGCCCGCAGCCGCGGGGGCGCGGGCACGAACGGCAGCCGCGCAGCTTTGCAGATATTTCGTTCGGGCTCCATCGTCCCGGCGCCCCTCCAGTTCGCAACGCGACCGGCAACGGCGGCGCGCGCGTGGGCAGGGAGAGATCCGGGCAACGCAAACGAAAACCACCCGCACAGCCACCCACCCCCTTTTCCTCAGGACCCGAGCCTACACGAACAGGCCCGGGCTGGCTGGCTGGCCCCCGTCGCCTGCGCTCCGGGACGGATCAGCCCAAATTCGGGTCTTGCCCGTAGTTGCAGCAGGGTCACTAGCTTCGGTGAACGGCGGCGAGGGTTTGGGCCGGTAAATATCTGTTTACGGTTCGAGGTGCGACGTCAAGCCCTCCACCTCTTCCTGGGGTGTGTTATTATCCGGGCGTCTACGACCAGGTCGTCGGGCCAAGCAGACGCCGACCCACAGGTCACCCATTGGCTTGCGCAAGACTGTGAGAGTAACAAGCAGCTAAGAAAAACAAAGGTTTTGAAACAGCAACAGCTCTGGCCGTCGGATCTAAGCATAGGAAAAGGGAGAGAAACAGCGCCGCGCGTCCTGAAGGCGGTTTGCAGCCAGCAGGAAGCTCTACAACCGGCAGATCTAAGTAGCGTCAGAACGCCAAAGGATGGGAAGGTGAGGAAAAAATAAATAACACTTCCGAGCTCGATCGAAGCGCAGCAGTTATCAGCAGTTGTAACCCATCTTCCACGGTGGCATCACTCGAACAGAGGGACTAACATGCGTAGTTTGTTGCTTGTGGGGTTTCTCGTGGTTGATGACGATTTGTCGGGGTCATCTACGGCAGGGCTGAAGCTTGGATTCTGGGGTTCGAGCCGAAGAAATCGGGTCAGAGCAGGTCAGAAACGGTGTTCCGCCTACACGATGCTCAGTACCAACGTTCCTTCGGCCTCCCGGCAGGTACAAGGGATGATGCCGGGGGTCGTCGGCTATGTTCTCGCTGTCGTAATGCAAATCGAAATCAAAGGATGCCTCCCAGCACATGAAACAGCGTCGAAGGACGTGCCTCAAAGCCTAACGTGTGTACCACCCATACGGCGTGAAGAAGCGTGTACTGCTGTTGAGTGAATGCTCCGCGTCATGTGCTCGAAAACGATCCTCTTCCAAGGGTTGTTGTTAATCCTTGTCCGGCCGTCCGGACCCCGAGATCAGGTGAAAAGGGGGGTGCTGACGGACCGTCCGTCCGGGGATTTTGGCCAACTGCTGACACATGCCCTGCCCCCCGCACCTCTCCCCCCTGGAATTACCCCTGTTGTGGGACATCGAATGGTGTCCGCGTCTTCCTTCCCAAGAAGAATTGTGAAGCTCTTGACAAAGACAGATGGAACAAAGAAGGTGTTTTTATTCTTCGCTTTTTCTCACGAACGGGGGGAAAACTTAGTTTAATGTTTAGGCAGAATGCTGCCTCCCACGACGGGGGGAAAATCTTAGTTTCGTGTTCAGGCGCTACTTGCCTCTTCTGTGTTTGATGCTAGCATCAAGTCTTCTTCGCGGAATGCAGAGTCTTATTTTCTGTTCTTTTCTTTCTTTCGTTGTCGACAACTTCCTTTTTCTCCTTCTACTTTCTTTACCATGGTTTTTTTGGACTTTCTGGTGCCGTAGAGTAGTTCTTCTTTCTCTATGCCGCCCACGTCGATGTTCGTTTAGCATTGAGTTCTTTTAAGTACATGAACCACACGGATTAGCATGCACTGCCTTGAAAGTCAGGTTATCGGATGACGTCGTCACCTGCCATTGCGTCGTCAAGGTCGAGCATTTGTGGCGCTAGCGGGATTTGGCTTCCTTGCGATTCCAGAGACTGAGTCGGCGAGTACGAGGGCGGGCACGTGTGCCCGTTTTTCACTTTCGAGGGCATTGGTGTGCCCGTGGTCCCCGGTCGTTTCTGAGAGCTGCTTGCCCTCGGTACCTTCTTTTTCCTTCGATGCACCCCTGAGTCGGGTGTGGTCGCCTTCGTCTTCTTCCGCTTGCGGCCGGCGATCGGGCCTTCCTTCGGGGTGCCGAGCACCCTCTTCTTCAGCGCTGGTCGTTCGCTGGTTCCTGGCGTTGGTGGCGGCCTCTTGGTCGCCCGTCCGGTCGTCGCCGTCTCCTTTTTCGTTGCCGCGAGCGGCGCTCGCGCCGCTCGCTTTCCTACTGGCGTTTCCCGTTGTACGTCCACCTGGGTGGGTGAGGAGGGCCTCTTCTTGTTGCGTCCGGGGGTTGACTGGACGTTCGGCTTGTTGGACTGGTGGTGGCCGCGGCTGCAACATGCCGCCGGTCGCCTCTGCGTCAGCGTAGGGAGCCTTTTGCACTCTTGGCAGGTTCCTCTGCCATGCGTGCGGCAGGCATGATGCCCGCTGCGGCAACACGCCGCCGCCGTCTTGCACTCGCCGCACTTCGTCGTGCTGTGCTCTGTGCACACCGCGATCGGCTGCCCATCGTTCGCGTGGTGATGGTGCCGGCAGCACATCTCTACCGTGGGAACGTCCCTTCGGACGAGTGCTCTGCACGCCTCACACTTCCCTTTGTGATGGGTCGCGCACGTGACGAGTGCCTTCTCTATACCGACACCCGGCATATGCACGGGGTCTGGGTGCAGTTGTGGTGGGGCAGGCAGGGCCCACCTCGCCGCTCTCCCGATCGTCCAGTCAGGGTACGTCGGGCACTGCGTCCCTACATCGCTTCCTTTCACTTGTTCCTCAAGTATCGTCCCCGTGTGTGCCTCGCGAAAGCGTGGCCTGGGCCGTATACCCGATATCCCCGAGATGCCCATGAACGACAGCGACGTCGTCGGGCACACCCTCTCCCCTCTCATGCAGCTTCCCAGCCCTTGCTGTGCCGCCAGCTTGTCCAACGCGCTCATCATGCAGCGCAGGACGTTTCCCCGTTCTCTCACCCCCTTCGGCGCATTCCCGTGCAGCGGCATGCTGAGGCCCGAGAAGAGTTCAAAGTCGATCGCAAGCTCTAGCATTGACACCTGCCCGCTCTCGGTCCACTGCATGTCAGACAGCCACGCTACCAACGCATAAAACGTCGGTAGTCCCCAGGTCTTGTTTCGCTCCCACGTCCATGCCGGGGCAATCCGCGCAAAGGGGTGGTCAAATTTCTCGGCAGGCATCGCATCCGCTCTCGACCAGGGGGTCGTGGGGTTCCTGGCTACCCAGCCACGTGCTTCGAGCCCTGCCCGTTCCGCAAGGATTTCAGCCATCATCTCCTGGAGCCGCCTCGATAAGTGGGCGTTCTCCGGTACAACCACACCATGTTCCAGCGTGCATCGGGGCCACTCGGTTCGGTTGGCCGCCATCAGCCCGGCGTGTGCTTCCCGCCGGCGAATGTGTGAGTATGCGTCGCAGTCCCAGTAGATATGCTGTTCGTTCTCCGTCACGCCGCTCCCACAGTGCTTGCAGCTGGGCGCCTGCGGCTCAGCTCCGGCCTGCCTCATCCGCGACGTGAACTCCGCCGTGTTCACACCCCCCGCAATCGCGACTCGAATTAGCTTCGCCGTGTGCGCGGAACATTCCCTCGTCTTCCAGAACGCATTCGTGCGCTCCAAGTCGGCTCTTTCCAGCCCCTGATATCCTGGCCTTCTCGCCATCAGTCGGGCCCACGTCCTCGTTCTCAGGTCCGCCCTCACTTCGTGCCCCCTCTTCGAGGGCGACGAGGCCAGCGGGTCGAACACTGCACCATTCCGTCGTAGCGTGCGAGATAGGGGCCCAGGTTCCCATATGTGTCCACACTCCTCCATGCTCCTCATCGCCAGCCCGACTGGGCCGAGGGGTTGGTCCCCCTCGGCGTACCGCCCCCGGATACTCTCCATCAGAGGTAGCAGTCGCGGTAGCCTCTCGCACGCCGCGTAGAACGCCGTCGTCACCCGGTACGCTAAACACGTACCGGGGTCCGTCAGGTGGCCCTTCTCCTGGAAGTTCAGGACCATTTCTCTCGCGCGCTTCGGGTTTGCTCCACCCCAGATCAGACCCATCACCGACGTCGTCAACCGCTTCATCGCCACCTTCGACACCGGCGCGAAGGAGCAGCCTGATAGCGCTGCCGGCAACACATTCGACTGCACAATACGGACCCGCTTTTCGTACCGGAACGGCGCGTGGCGGAGGCCTTCCGCTAGGGCCGCCGCCCTCTCTACCCTCTTAGAGTCGGACCTCTCCTTTCTGTTCTTCGCCGTTGAGACTAGGGCCCCCAGACACGTGACGGACTTGCTAAATCGAAGCAGCGCATTTCCGCTTCGGAGTCTGAGCGTCGACTGGTGCCTCTGCCTCGTCGAGAATGCGATGGTCTTCTCGAGGTTTAGCTGCATTCCGGTGAGTGTGCAGAACTCGTCAACAATGTCGACTCCCTTTTGCAGTGCGGCCTCCGACAGCCTGGACAGTAGTGTGGCATCATCCGCGTACGACTTAGGACTCACACCCTCAGCTTCTTTCTTGACCGCTTTCATCACTACCGACAGTAGGGCATTGATGAGTATGACGGACACAGGGCACCCTTGAAGGATACCGTTGGTCACACTAAACTCCCTGCCCACCCCTAGCGGCAACTTGAAGCGTCTCGCGAGCAGGCTGTAAATCGCCCTCAGCGGCTTGAGAACCCGACCGTGCAGTCCTAAGTCCTCAGCCAAGCGTTCGTTTAGCATTGAGTTCTTTTAAGTACACGAACCACACGGATTAACATGCACTGCCTCGATAGCCAGGTTTTCGGATGACGTCGTCACCTGCCATTGCGTCGTCAAGGTCGAGCATTTGTGGCGCTAGCGGGATTTGGCTTTCTTGCGATTCCAAAGACTGAGTCGGCGAGTACGAGGGCGGGCAGGAGTGCCTGTTTTCCACTTTCGAGGGCATTGGTGTGCCCGTGGTTCCCCGGTCGTTTCTGAGAGCTGCTTGCCCTCGGAACCTTCTTCTTCCTTCGATGCACCCCTGAGTCGGGTGTGTTCGCCTTCGTCTTCTTCCGCTTGCGGCCGGCGATCGGGCCTTCCTTCGGGGTGCCAAGCACCCTCTTCTTCCGCGCTGGTCGTTCGCTGGTTCCTGGCGTTGGTGGCGGCCTCTTGGTCGCCCGTCCGGTCGTCGCCTTCGTTTAGCAGCGGCTGCCGAATCATACCGTGGCACCGTCCCTTTGTGCGTCTGCTTCGCAGAAAAAGTGTGGGAAAGGAGTCCAGGACTCCGTGGTTTGAAACCATATGGTATGGTTCCACTTCCTCCTTCCTTCGTCCGTTCTTCTTTAAAAAAAGAGGGGGTTTTCAAAATGTGTTGTGGCTCGTAACCAACCGCCACGGGGCACTACTTCCACCAGGTGAAAGTGTTTACGCTTTCTCGAGAGAGATGATGTAGCCATTCGTTGTGAATCTTCTGGCACATTCCTCCCATGAGAGTACGAATACAGCTGTCGAAAAAAACACGCGAAGACATCAAAATACCAGCCCGTACCCCGATCCGACCAACCATTCTGATCGGGGAAGACTCCTTCACGGTAAATGGCTTCATCATCCACACCGGAAGAGCGACGGCAGGTCACTACTACCGTGCTAAAGGAAAATGACGAATGGGTGCGCTTCGACGACCAGCAGGAACACACGAAGCTTAGGGAGGAATCTTAGTTTAATGTTTAGGCAGAGCACAGCCTCTCATGCATGGTTGATGCTAGCATCAAGCCTTCTTCGAGGGAAGATGTCTTGGAAAGGGATGCAAAATAGAAAGAGGTAAAAAGGGGAGTGTACGGCTCCCAAAGTGGGGTATGAAACCCTGAGGGACTAGCCCCCCGGTGTTGTGTGCACCTCGTTCTTCGTCCCAGGTTTCGCTCTTGAACGCAGACCAATCCAAAGTCAGAGCTCTTCAGTGGGTCCTTTGGAGGGGGAAATAGCATTCCTTACCGACACTCCGGTGGGCACTTTCAGACCGCGTGCAGCTGTGCTTACTGAAGGCCACCCACGCGGCATCGGCAGTGGCGAAGTGCTTGCTGCTGGAACGGAGCAGCCTCGTTGTCGTTTTTTGCGTCGCTTATTTTTTGCAACTTGCATCTACTTTCTTGAATCTAACACACTAACCGCAGTGGGATAGCCTTTTCCACCGTCAGACGGCTGGGTGGGGCTTCCAGATCGCGGGTTTGAATCTACTGAGTTTGCGGAAAGCGGGGTATTTCTCGTTTTTGCTCGACTTGACTTGCAACTTCTTGCCTCGGCAGCACCTCCTCTCGTATTGCTAGATTGCGCGCAATCGGGGAGAGGGGTCGTGGTAAAGATGTGCACGTGGTGTAGGTGGCAGGAAACCTGATAGATAGAATGGCAAGCATGACATAGAGCGTCCTCCACACGATACTACCCTCAGCGACAGCCGCTGTGGTAGTGAAGACGATAGCCGGCCGCCACAATACTGGTATGTTGTGAGCACACAATCACCGCTCCACCTCACGACGCGACGCGTCGATTCCCCCTGAAAGATTCTTCCAAGAACACCCCGTCACACGATGTGACCCAACGACGGCTGATGATTCCCGTTTACCCCATCGCACGGATCACATGTCGTACCGCATGGTGTACCCATACTCTGCCTGCCCTTGGGCGGGCCTCTCGTCGTGCGGGTACCCGTCGCGCCGGTTCTTGCCGCGCGGCTTGCCGTGCCGCTGGTGGCCGACGCCCGGCGACACCGAAAGCGACGACGCCGACACGACTTGCGCCGGCGGCGGCGGCGCCAGCGCCAGCGGGTACCCCAGCCCCGGGCCCAGCGGGTTGCCTCCTTCGTCGCAGTCGAAGGCATCGACAGACGCATCGGGCCCGTACCCGGACACTGGGGCTGGCCGCGCTTCATCGATGAAGTGGGCTTCGTCGGTTCGCCTCGAAGTTCTCCTGTCAAAGCTCGGAGCGTGCGCCGTGCCGGAGTAGACGGAGCTCCCCATCCGCTCGGGGATGAACGAAAAATCCCGCGAGTTGCACCCCGAAGGCAGCGGGAGCGCCAGGTCTTGCCCTGTTGCCCGTCGGTCGTCGTCCTCGCCGCGACTGGTCCAGTCCCCGACGTCCTGGTCCCGCAGCGCCCAGCACGGGTCCGCGAAGCCGTCCGACCCCGGCATCATCGAAGCGAAGTCCGCGCGCGAGCCGAGGCGCGGCGGCGTGTCTTCGAGGCAGAAGCTCGCCGAAAACAGCCGGTCCTGCCGCTCCTTCGCCGGGTGCTCCCCGCCGCGCGGCTGCTGCGGCGGCGGCGGCGGCGCCGCGGCCCTGTGGGGCGGAGACGCCGGGCGGTCGACAGGCCCAGACTCGCTCGCCCCGGCTGCCGACGCCGCTGCGCGGCTGAGCTTGTGGGAGGGGTTCTGGCTCGGCTGAGTGCTGCCACCGCCGCTGCGGGTTTCTGGGCGGGCGCTGGCTGGCCGCTTCAGCTGCGGCTCTGTGTGGCGGCACGACGCGCGGCTGTCGGAGCGAGACACAACCGGCGAGTGCTCCGCCGCCGCCGGCGGCGGCTGCCGCCGCGCACCGCCCGGGGGGTTCGGCGGCGAGCCGGGGCGCGTCGTCGCGGCGCGGGGCGGCGGCGGCGGCGGCGGCGGCGGCGGCTGGCTGTCCGCGAGGGACTGCTTCGAGGCGCCGCGCCCGGCGGCCGAGCCGGCTTCCGACGCCCGCCGCGGCCTGCCGCTGGGGCGGGCCGTCGTGGGCTCGCCGTCGAGCTCCGACGCCGGCGCCCGATTCAGCTGCAGTTGGCGCTCTCCCTGCTGCTGCTGCTGCTGCTGTTGCCGGAGTTGTTGTTGCTGTTGTTGTTCTTGCTCTTGCGGGTGCGGACGGTGGTGCTGCTGCTGCTGCTCTGGCTGCTCTTGCTGGGGTGGTATCTCTTGCACTCGCCGCAGCGGCGGCGGCTGCTGCTGCTGGGGCTGCTCTCCCTGCTGCATTTCCGGGCGAGCTTCCGGTTGCGACCGCTCGAGCTGGAGGTGCTCCGGCTGCTGCTGCAGCTGCAGCTGCTGCTGGTGGTGCGCTTCCGCCGGTTGCGGCTGCTGCGATTCCCGCGGCAGCAGCTGCGGCTGCTCTTGCCGGTGCTGCTGTTCGAGGGGCCAGCCGCGCGGCGGCGGCGCGCTCGCGGCTTGCCGCCAGGGCCCCGCTTCGCCGCTCCCCGACGGCGGCGGCGGCGGCTCCCCGCGGACGCTCGGCCACTGCGAAGGCAGCCCCGCCGCGCCGCTCGAAGCGGCGACAGACGCTTGCGCCGTGGGCAGTGGGCTCTCGGAGATCACCCGGAGCCCACGCTCCCCCCCGACCGCGGATGCAGCCCCCCCGGGCGACAGGCTGCGCCCCGCCTCCGACGGCGGCGGGGCCGGGTGCATGGGGCAGGTCAGCGAGTACGCCGTGTCGGGTGTCGACCGGCTTCTCGTGGTCCCCCGGGGGCTGTGGTTGTGTCGGTTGCCCGACGACGACTGCGAGCTGGTGAGCCCTTGCGAACGACTGCTGCTGCTGCCGCCTGGGTTGGCGCAGGCGCAGGTCTCCGTGTCGGAGGCGCACACCGCGTTTGAACGGTGCTGCGGCTGCTGCTGCAGCCGGGGGGGTAGGTCCGGCGTCGGGGGAGCCGACTTCCCGCGGTCGCCGGCGGCCTGGTCTTGGCGGCTGCTGGTCGTTTTGAGCGCGACGAAGAGCAACCCGAGCCACAGCAACGCGACGGCGGCGAGAACTAGCGACGAGAGGAGCGTGACCACGAGCGGCGTTTTGATCAAATCCGAGCACGCGTCCTCTCCTTCAGCGTTCGGCCGGTCCGCCCGGCACGGGTCTGCGTCTTCGAGGCAGCCGATGTCGACGGGGGACGGGAGTTCCCCGGTGGAGTGGAGCAGGATGCTGGTGTTGCTTGAGGCGTTGGAGGCTTCCCTGACGAAATGTGTGGCTGCTTCGATGACGGGGCCTTCGCCGCTGCTTGGGGAGAAGCCGGGGGCGAGGGAAAACAGGAGTGTGACCGCCGTGTCTCTGCTGCTGCCGCGCGGCCGCCGGAGGCGGTGCACGGCGACTTCGACCGCGCCCGGCGCGCGGAGGCTGGCTCGCACCGCTGACTCGATCTCCGCCGCATTCACCGCGCCCAGCGGGAGGCCACACACGTACTCCACCGCGACCCGATCGTTCAGCTCGCCGGCGCGCGCCGGCGCGACTGAGCACAGCAGCGCCGCCAGCAAAGCGGGGCGCATTGTCCTTTGCGCCGATGTGCCTGCTCTTTTTCTTCTTTTTTTGCGTTTCCGGCGAGACTCGCTCAGTCAGTTGCCTGTTTTTTTGGGAGGTTCAAAGGTCCGGTGTTTTCGAGTCTCCGGTTGACTATTGAGGCTGGAAGTCGGGTACTGAAAGGGATGCAGACATATTCGTGTACCACTTTGACTTTGGCTTGCCAGGTATGTCGACTGCGCACAGCAGGGCCGCCAGCAAAGCGGGGCGCATTGTCCTTTGCGCCGATGTGCCTGCTCTTTTTCTTCTTTTTTTGCGTTTCCGGCGAGACTCGCTCAGTCAGTTGCCTGTTTTTTGGGAGGTTCAAAGGTCCGGTGTTTTCGACTCTCCAGTTGACCGTTGAGGCTGGAAGTCGGCTACTGAAAGGGATGCAGACATATTCGTACACCACTTTTGACTTTGGCTTGCCAGGTATGTGACACTAATGAGACGGCAACACTAGGCTCCCTACGTGGCTGCGTCGGTGGTGACATCACCACTAAAATGCCGCGAATGTCATCAGCCGGTCCTCGCTTATCCCTACTCCATGGTGGTGATTTTGATCCCGGTTGGTGAGCGATGGCTAGTAACACGAACGCGAAGACAGACAGAGAGAAGACAACCAGAGCGAACGAACTGAAGGGGAAGGGGGGGGTGCGAGTGCGAGGGCCAAACGACAGAAAAAGGACTTGCCTTTGAGAGTGTGCTTCGCGGCAACCGAACCTTCTCGGCTTCTCTTCTCCTTCCAATCATGCAGCATCATGCAAGCATGCAGGATTCACAAGCAGCGAGGGTCGGTCAGCACCTGAGTAGTCGTCTATTTCGTGGGTTCGGTCTCTGCACACGGGTGGCCTCTTCAAGCGTGATGTCGTTGTATGGCAAGACGCAAAACAACCGATTGCACGCATCGGTATGTCTTGGCTCCGTGAACGATGAAGTCCGCAGCCAGGCGCGCTTGTCAATGGGGAATTGCCTGAGAAGAAGCATGAGACTCGTCAGGATGCCGAACAGCATGAACGGGCTGGGTTCGTCTTCGTGTCCATCAGCAGTTGGATGCCGCTTGAAGATCTGCCAGATCTTCCAGACTGCGTTCGCCTCTCTCAAGACGCAGTGACGAACATGTCCCCATGATGAAAATCGAGAGAGAGGGAGAGTGGCTATGGTGCAGCAGCCGCTCCACTGCTCGCGCTCTGGGGGCAGATAGTCGGCGGCGGTGAAACGCCTTGCAGGCCGTGCGCTCCAAAAAGCCTAGCGCAAGTCTGTTTGCGAGTGCGTTGCAAGATTCGTACCGGTGGTAGACAGACCTGGTGGTCATGTAAAGACACTGCACTGACCTGACCAAGAAAGAGCAAGCAACTCCCGAACTGATGTGCACGGGGGCTACCGACCGTGCACTTAGACCTATGAATAGGTGGTCCTATAGGCTCAAAAGTCCCCTAAGAGCTGTTAGGTGTGTGCCGGATGCAGTATGCGAGACTAACGGGGTGGTTCCATCCCTGTGATGTTGTCCGAGTAACGTGACACTGTACCCGACTCGAGTGGGATAGGATTTCCACCAGTGAAGAGTCGTAACTTCCTATTGCGAAGCAAACCCCGGTTCGACGAGAAAGGGGAAGCGGTGAAAAAGACAAAGACTGTCCAGTGATACTATCTCCCGGCGGCACTTTTTCAGTGAAAGCTTCCGTGTAATGAAGCTGAACAGTTTTCCTTTGCAGCGGCGCTGTGCGGTGTGGAGGGTTGCGTTGCGGCCGGGTCCTGTTGCCTTGCCACGACGATCCCTTCGTGCGGAAATACTCGACGTAGCTGCTTCGACTCCGAATGGAAGGGAGGAAATGTCTGATTTGTTCTTCGCTTACACCACCGTGTGTTGTTTTTTTCACTCAGGACTTTGACCTGTTGTGTTTGTGTGATTTGTCGTGTAAGGTGGACCCGCATGACCCAACGTCCGTTCAACACGTGGTTCGGTAGTTACAGCACTTGGGATCCCTTCTGTTCTTTGTCGGGCAGCATCGTCGAGCATTTCATTTCAAGCTGGCGCTAATGTAAAGAAAAGTGTGCAGCTTCTCTTTTGTTCTGTTCTTCTACCAGATCGTTGTTAGCCGCTTGCTTTGGGCAGGCTGCCAAGAAGAATGCCGTGGCACCTGTGAAATGTAAAGTGAAAGGGGGAGAAACGGGAGTCGGGGGGAGGAACGGCTGGGATGATGAAAGTGGCAATTTCTTGCCGCGTTTTTTCTTTTGGAAGAAAAGGCCGCAACGGAGACGTTTTTTCCGCGATCATCCCCTGCTGCCTTTTGGATGGGGGGGGGCCGTCGCTATTGATGCTGGTTTTGAGGGGAAAATTATTTTTGCGGTGACCTCCCCTGGTCTGGTAGTCCGTGCTACCTCCATTCTGTTACACTCGTTCTCTTACTGTGCGTCCTCTTTCACTCTTTTACTCTCTTTGGCTAGCCAAAAAAGACTCCTGCGACCGACACCACGATTTTATAGGGGGACGGGGTTTGAAAGAACGTGCTTGGAATGTGCTCAAGTCGCGTCGTATCTCCGCCGTGTTAACATCGTCGTGCGTGCAACAACAACATCGCCGTGTGACTGAGTGTTTGCAGACAGTACAGCGGTGTGGGTTTTGTAGGGAAGGAGAGGAAGCGGTGCGGACACAAGAGAAACTCGGAGGAGCCGCCTTGCGCTCGTCTTGTGACTCATCGAGGGAATTCCGCTAGGCATTACAAGCGCCCACCAGGAATTTCCTTTGGGCTGGCTGTGCGAGGGGTGAAGGTATAATAACTCGTCGCTATCCCGAAAACATCGTAACTTCACCCCGCGTTTTCGGGATAGCGACGAGTTATTAACCTCGTGCAAGTGTTAGGTATTCGTCGGAGTGTGCAAATCTTCTGAGATCTGCGATGTTATACGGCAGATTTTGTTCCCCATCGTACGTTAGACCGTGGCTTCCCCCTTTTCCGAGAACAAAGTCCAAAAAATTTAACGTGTAAAAATCCACACGTGGAGCGTAAGCCCTGCTCCAGCGCAAGAATCACTGCGAACGACCAAAAAATTTGATTCCATGCACGCTCGCGCCCGGCACTAAACTCAGATTCACTTGTGATTTGCGCAACAGCGGCATCCTCGAGCATTTACCTACCGAAAGCAGGCGTTTATACAAAAAGGACGACGAGGAGCCGTTCCGGTTGTTGTTTTGACGGAGGCTAGAAGGGGTGAAACGAATTGTTGAGCGCTTCCGCCCAGCCCTTGACCCCGAACTTGCCTGTGTTTCGTGGGCTAGCACGCCGCCTCTTTCGTGGAGATTTTCCTGTCGGCGGCCTCCTCCTCGAGCGTTTCCTGCAGGAGCAGCTTATTTGAAAAAGAAGAAAAAAAGACGGGCACTTCGTTTTGTTTGCGCGTGTCATTTTGATCGTTTGCCACCTTGTATGTATCCCTGTTTCAATTTCAGGTCAAGAATATCTGATCAAAACACGCTGCCGACGTGAGTTTGGGCCTGCACAATACATTGAAGGGCAACCCGCAAGATTGTTAAAGCAAAAACGGTAGCGGGTGATGTACACACGAGCGCTCGCTGCAAAAGGGATAGACAGGGTGGGAAAGTCGCCAGAGCATGATTCTCGTGATCGGAGGCAGCTTCCAGTCGCATTTTCCTCCACGTCAAGCGACGGCACACGGGCGGTCCTTTGAGGAACGACTCTTCCCTGCTCGTTCTTTTGGCGGGGCATCAGCCAGTATTCCCGTTGCCGCAGAGATGCGTTTCGAGGCTTTGATTGCACGTACGTGCACGGCCGAGGTTTCAATCGCGCCTCCCGGGGGCTGATGAGTAGTATGCAGAGAGAAGGAAAGGGGGAGGGGGGCGAATGCACATCGGGAGCTGTGTGCAGACGACGGATCGGGCGGCCCGACGGTAAACGTCACCACCATCCGTCGCAACAAATTCACACACCACGAGTGCACAACCCCCCCTACCTCCACCCCATGTTTAAGCTAGCGTCCAGGTCTGCGACAAAATCAACAAATTCTCCGCGTGTGCAGGGTACAATCCTCGTACAATCAGGGTATAACCCTCCGCGGTGTGCGAAGCACGCATCGCTCCAGAAACGTTTTCTGCCGCCTGCTGAAATGAGGGGGCTGCCTTGTGCTTACTTCGAAGGAGGCTAGAGGGGGAGGAAACAATACAACTGCAAAGTGGGTCTTTTTTCACTGAACCCAGATTCACCTGTGTTTCGTGTGGACTACAGCACATTTTACCTCTTTTGATCATTTGCAGCTGGCAGCCTCCTCAAGTATTTCCCACAAAGCAGGTGCTTATACAAAAAAAAAAAAGCGACTTCCGCGCCTACCGCGATGCACGTGAATCAACTCTGTGCTTCCCTCTCTGTTGGCTTTCTTTCTCTGTTCCTGAGTGTTTCTAGCGTTATTTGTGGATTAGAAGGTCGGTATTTTAAAGTCTCCGGTTGACCGTAGAGGCTTGGGTATGGCGGGGGGTTGAGAAAAGTAAAAGAGTGCGACTCGTTTCGGGTGTTGTGTCACTCCGTTGTGAAACCTTGTGAAGTCCCCTAACGCGTTTAGAGGGTGCTTGGGTTTGGGTAGGGTGTGGTCGTTCTGCTGCGGCGTGAAAAGCCAGGGAGTTTTGACGCTAATCTTCGACGAGTGTTTCGTTCTTTTTTTCCTTCCTTCGGAATCGTTTTTTTCCTATCCATAATTGCACAACTGGTTGTTAAAGATTGAGATGCAGGCAACGAGTCGCCTCCAGCGCAACACTTTTTATTGGGGTTGATGATTTCTTAGGATGTCGAAAGCCGACACTTCTGTGCTGTTTTTGATTTTTTCTAAGCTTCGCCGTGTAGTTGTTTCTAAGCTTCGCCAGGTACCAGGGAAAGCCTGCTACACGGGAGCCAAGCTTCACGTGTTCGGCGGTACTGCAGAGCCACGGGCCTACGGGTCAAGTGGCTACCGATTTCCCAAACTAAAGCATCAAGGCGTGGCGCACCTTGGGGCTTGGCGCTTGCGCTGAACACAAGCTCGTCGAGACGGTCAGCCACAGGGCAGAGCGGACGGGGTTGTGGCACTGTGCTGCCTCCGACTCAAGCTTTGCAAGCTGTGGTTGACCGTCACGTTCCTGGACCGGGAGCGGCCTTTTTCTTTTTCGTTTTCTTTTTCTTTTTCTTCTTCTTCTTCTTCTTCTAAGCTTCGCCAGATCCTCCTTTGTTCTCTCCCGATGTTTCTTGCTCTAACGCGGATATGCTTGGGATGTGCTCGATATGGTGTCCTGTCCGCATCGTGTTTCGGTCTCGTGGCCACGGGCTACCATCAGCACGGAACCTGCTGAGTGTCTGCAGACAGGACAGTGATGTGGGTCTGGTTCTTTAGGCTGTCGTTCGTAGCTCGTCCCAGCTAGCACCACAAGGTCGATTAAGCCTCAACCGTACCGTCGTCGTGAGCAATCAGACAGGACTCAGGGTGCGCCTGACTATAAGGCACACGACCCGTCTTCATCAAGACACCTGCAAGGATAGAACTCGGAGAGCAGAGAGGAAATTTTATTTCCCTTCACTGGGCTGTCGTGACGAACCTAGCTTCTTCGTATCACATGCGGAGAGAGAGAGAGAGAGAGAGAGAGAGAGAGAGAGAGTGGAGAGAACGACAGTGAGGGTTTGGAGGAGGCTGGCTGCTACACGAGCTTGATGCTCCGCATGGATGCTTGGTGCCGTGTGCCGTGGGCACCGCCCACTGCACACGGGGATTCGTGCACACGGGGGTGCTAACGAGACTCGCCTTTACGAGTGCCTTTGTTTTCGCACCCGTCGACAAATTTCGTAGCCCAGTCAACCTGGCCAGAGCGGGTCTCTAATACATTTTTTTGCTTGCGGAGTACGGGGGGTGGGGGGGAAGAATGTGGAGGCGCGCGAACCTGGTAAAAAGTGCGGGCGGAAATAGTGAGGAAAGGGAAGGGTGTGATCCCTCGTACGGAATACGGGGGGGGGGGGGGATGTCGTAAGCGTGCTGTTTAGACAGAACTGCGCCTCTCACGCATGTGTGATGCATCACGTCAAGCGGGACGGGGAGAAAATCTTAGTTTAATGTTTAGGCAGAGCACTGCCTCTCATGCATAGTTGATGCTAGCATCAAGTCTTCTTCGAGGAAGATGTTGTCTAGGAAAGTGATGCAAGACGGGGGGGAAAACTTAGTTTGATGTTGAGGCAGGACACTGCCTCGGACGGGGGGATTGCAAGAACGTGCTTGGAATGGGTATGTGCTCAACACGGGACGGGGGGGGGGGGCAGTGCTGATACTAAGCCTGAGACCCAAAACGAAGTTGCTAACCCTGGGTGGGGGTGGTACCCCCCCCCCCCCCCCCAGGCATCTTGTTAAGAACCATCCATCCATCCATCAGCCGGCTGACCCCCCCCCCTCCCTCAGGCTATTTTCACTGTGGAGGGGGGAGACGCTACCTGTCACACTCTAAGGTGGTCACCACGGTGGGCGGTCAGAAAAAAAAATTTTTTTTTGCCCCAAATACCCCAAATACCACACATTGGAAATTTTTTGTGGGCCCACTTTTGGCAGGGAATTTTGACCATTTCACCTCAGAGAATTTGACCACCCAGCCTCCAAGGCAACTGCACTGTAGAGGGGTAGGGGGGGGTCTGGTTTATCCGGCCATCCGGCCAAAGTGGCTGATCCTTAACAAGAGCGCTGCCCCCCCCCCCCCCCCCCCCCCCCCCCTCCTGGTGCAACCCACTGTGGACCTACTGTGGGACCCACCGTAGCTAAATTCTCTAAGGTGAAATGGTGGAAAAAGTGGGTCGAAAACTTTTTTTTTCGAGTGCTTTTTTGGGAGGATTTGGGCCAAAAAAAAAGTTTTTTTTTCTTGGTCGCTGCTGAGGAAACCACCTTAGAGCTGTCACCACCCTGCTGCACACAGGCCCTGCAGGAGGGGGGGGTACCCACCCACCCCTCGTTGCCGTCCGGCTGACAACGATGCCGAGTTTAGGGGCCTTAGCATCAGCACTGGGGGGGGGGGGGGGGGGGGGGGGGGGGGGGGGGGGGCTTTCCCAGAAAGAAATGCGCAGTGTTTGAACGCCAGCTCGTTTCCGACGTTTCGACGCAATGTCTGCGGTGTTTGATGCTGGCAACAGATCATTCAGGGAGAAACAGAAGAAGAAAGGGAAGGGGATGGAAAACGCCTTCTGTTGGGGGTAGGAGGGGTGACTGCGCCGATGTAAGCGCAGTTGGGGGAGGGGAGCTGGGAGGGGAGAGGGGTGGATAAATCTTAGTTGTAGAGGGGGAAAATGTTTCTTGGGTTTGAAGAGCGCGTGGTGCTTGGGGGGAGGGGGGGCGTGTCGCGTTCTGGCAAAAAAAAAAGAAAGAAAGGCGAATGAACCAGGGGAACAGTGCAACCGCGTGACGAAAAGGCACGAGCAGGTTTGTCACTTTCGACCCTTCTCTTGTCATTTTACTTTGTGGGTTTCCTTTCTTCTTTTTGAGGGGCAGAATCGCGGAACAAGGCTCGGTCAAGGCTAGGCGCGGGCTTTCGGCTGGAGAACAACTATCGTTGGGAGAGACCGGATAGTGGACACCTGGGGGGGAGGTTGTTGGAATTGTGAATCTGGTTCTGGGACTGTCTTGAAGCTCGACACGCGTCGAGACTACCCGTGCTCCAAGAACACCGGAAATTCCTTACGCGGGACGAGGTTCGAGAAAGTGCCCGTTCGACCACGGCGCGGATCAACATGAAGAGAGAATGATGAATGTATGTTCTTGCCACGCTGGAAATGGGGATTGCAAGAACGCGCTTGGAATGGATATGTGCTCTCAACACCGCACTGGTCCCGTCCGCGTGCGTGTTTCGGTCCTTTAAGCCACGGACACATAAGGCGGACCACCATCAGCGCAGAATCTGAGTGTGTGCAGACAGGACAGCGGTGTGAGTGAGGTTTTGTCAGGTGGCTGCACGTAGCGTGTCACACTAGAAATGGGTACTGCAAGAACGTGCTTGGAATGGATATGTGCTCTCAACACCGCACTGGTCCCGTCTGCGTCGTGTTTCGGCCACGGACACATAAGGCGGACCATCGTCAGCGCAGAATCTGAGTGTCTGCAGACACGACAGCGGTGTGAGTGAGGTTTTGTCAGGTGGCTGTACGTAGGGGGTCCTTGTTGTTGGTGCTGGTTTTGAGGGATAAGGAAACATTAGATATCTTTTTGCGGTGGCCCGGTAGTTTGTGCTACCGCCAATGGAGGGGTGGGGCGGAGATCCCTGGGTCTTTTGCCGAGCGCAAAGCTCGAGAGGCAGGTGGTAAGGGGGCGGGGTCGTTGTTATTGGTGCTGGTTTTGGGGGAGTGCAAGGATGTGCTTGGAACGGTATCCGTTCACAACACGCGCGCCGGTGCCTTACCGGCATCGTTTCGGCTCTTTCAAGGTTCGCGCATACAAAGTGGCCCATCATCACCACGGAAACTGAGTGTCGGCGGGACAGCGGTCATGCGGATGTTTCTCACGTGGTGGAGTCCAGCCTCAGAGGCTGCAGATGAACCTGGGGTTGAAAAATCGGGTGGATGATTGGCCGCCCGCTCTTTCCTTTTTCGGGCAGGCATAGTTCCACGAAAAGATGCCACAGATTGCGTCGTAGGTTCATGCATCGGTACGTCAAATATTGAGGAGATGTGCGATGCTCTTCGGGATGGAAGGAGCGGTCCATGGCATGTTTCGGCACCCTTTCGGCACTCGACATGGCTGAGCCGGTCCGTCCCTATCTCTTGAAACTGCATCCAAGTGCCTGCCGCTGTTCATCACAGCGAATCACGGTCCGCCACGGTCTATCAGGTCCATCTCTAGTCCCTAGAGCTGCATCGAATTGCCCGGTGCTGTACTATTCGGTCTATCACGGTCTATCACGAGGGGATGGACCGGCTCAATAACCAAAAAAATCTAACCCCCCAGACGGCACTTTCGACCTCTTTTTTTTGTGTTTCCGACGATCCCGTGGGACGTACAGATTGGTGTGATTTCGGACCTCAAAAAAAAAAAAAAAAAAAAAAAAAAAAAAAAAAATCCTCCCCCTATCCTTCGACGTGAAAACCGGTTCACATCACCAGGCAAGGGCTGCAGACCAGCTCTTGCGGGTCGTGGCGGGGCGGTTGCGGGTGGCGCGGGGGAAGGCCGGGGACCGGGGGGGTCTTGAGGAAGTGCAGCAGCGTGCGGGGGTTCGAGGCGACGGACTTGGTGCACGAGTTGAACGAGCAGCGCGACTCGGCGACCGAGGACGCGCTGCTGGAGCCGTCTCCGAGGGTGAAGGATTCGACGGAGTCCAGCGAGAACGGTGAGTCGCTGGGCGCGGCCTGCGGCGCGATGGGTAATTGGGCCGCCGGGTCGGCCTGCCACCGCATGGCGACCTCCTCGTCGTCTTCGTCCGACGCACACGACGTCGAGAACGCACAGGACGAGTCTTCCCCCACCGCGGGGGTGTTGGAACCGTTTTCGACGAAAAGTGTCGCCACCGAGACCAGCGACGCCGCCCAGCCGCCTTCGGTATGCACCTGCCACCCGCCGGCTGCGGTCGGCGGCAGCGCGCCGCCGCCCGCGCCGCTGCGGACGTAGCCCTTACTGGCGAGCATGTCGGCCTCGCAGCTGCTCAATAGCCAGCGGCCGCTCCGCCCGGCGTACAGCCGCCACGGCCCGCTGCACCACACGCTCTTCCCGTGGAGCGAGCGCCCTGGGACCTTTTTGTACAGCCCTCCCCGCACCGGGTATCCGCACGCCTGCACGATCAGCATCTCCGGCTCCGCATCGTCCCCTTCACTGCGCACGCTCGCCGCCGCCGGCGCGGCCTTCAGAAACTGCAGAGGGGGCGGCATACACACCGCCGGTTTGAGCTCAGGCGTCGCCAGGGAGCACAACGCGTGCTTGTTGTTCGATGCGAGAAACATTTTCTTTTTTAAAAAAGAGAGAACAGAGGGGGGGGGGGGGGGGGAATTTGAAGGATATGTAGCTTGAAAGCTTTGGAGGGTTTCTTCTTCCTCTTTTTTTTATTTCGGGTTCGCGTATAATTCGATGGGTTGGCTTCCGACGAGCGAAGCTATCTCTTCTGCTGCGTGGTTGAGGGAACGGGAGATGGGGTGGGGTGCGCGGAAGATAAAAGACGAAAAAAGGTCTCCTGCGGGTTGTGACGGGTTGTTCTTCGCGTGTCCTGGGCAGGGATGGAAAAAGCGAGGCCTTCCCGCCAACCTTGTTGTCAAGAAAACCTACTTGGAAGACTCCATAAGCACCGAAGGTGCAGTTACCCACAGGCGGGGACCCTGTGAGATAGGCCCGTGTGGATACTCGTGCTCTGTTGACCTTTTGTTGGGACGTGTAGACTACTAGTAGACATAAAATTGAATGCTCTGGATGGCTCAATGAACGTATCGTCCGCATCTGGCGTGAGATCAAGTGCCGGTGCCATGAAAGCAGGCAACACTGTTTGCGGGCTACTGTTGTATGTACATCATCCGCCGGAGGAAGCCGATGGTGGCGAAGTTCGCTTACGGCTTGTTCTGTACCACTTGAGTATGGTCGGTGCGGTTGCTGAGGTCGTGCGTCGTCCTTTTCTCGAGTTGATCCTGTTGGCGTCTTCCTTCTTGGGTTTTGCTCCGCTTCTGCTGCTTCCAGAGAAGCTTGAGCACGCCGTTTTTGAGACGGTTTCCGTGTTTTAAGAAGCCAGGAAGTTTAAGTCTTCATAGGGCAAGACGTTCTGCCATTTGCACACTTTTGTACGTACTCCGCGTTCTTCATTTCGGTTGCCTCTATCGGCAGCAGCGCGCCGCTACTATTTGGAGAGGATTCTTCCCCGCGATAGTGTCTCTTCCGAACAGCATCGCCCGGGACTTCGTCATAAGTTCGTCCATCGATCTCTCCGTGCTACGAGTCCTGAGCTCCTACTTTTGAGACTGTTTCTTGTGCCAAGCGGTCGGCTTTTTCTTGCTTTCGACCCAGATTTTTGTCGACGCTGCGCTTCGTTCGTTGGTATTGTCAGCATCGGCTGCAACGCAGCAACCATAGGCAACGATGGGGAACGTACGAGGAAAAGGGAAGCAAGAAAGATGCACTGCCGCTGGCCCCCCCTGCTGAGGGACGCTCGCTCTAGGACCGCAGAAGGGACCTGCGAGAACTGCCTAACCAGAACAGCTGGAAGGAAGAAATGCTGGGAGGTACGGTCCGGGCACTCAGTGCAACGGAGGCTAGAGGGGGGAGTTGTTGTGTGAGAAGGTGCTTACTCTACACTGCACCGGTCCTGTCTGCACTGTGTTTCCGTTCCTTAAGCCACGGACACACGAGGCGGGCCATCATCAGCGTGGCCGACAGGACAGCGGTGTGAGCCTGGTCGGAGGTGGGCACGCAAAACCCAGCCTTTCGCGCACGGTGACGGGTCACTGCTGGCGGTTGTAAATGTTGCTGGCAGCTAGTGACAAGTTTGGAATCGGAATCAAACTCGTCGCTTGCGCGTTTCCGCCGAGCGGCGCGCCTTTGCTCACTCCGAAATACTCGACATTCACAGGTTTGTTGGCAAAACGTGCGCTGGGGCAAAGCAGCTTGGCCGGCCTGTTCTCCACACTAACTTGTACTGAGCCGGTCCGTCCCTATCTCTTGAAACTGCATCGAAGTGCCTGCCGCTGTTTGTCACAGTGAATCACGGTCCACCACGGTCTATCAAGAGGGGATGGACCGGCTCATTTACTGCATTGAAATCCTGGGCCCCTTCCGGTGAACGGGTGAGCGGGGGTGGATCGAGAGAGTCTGAAGGTGTCCGAGCGGTCGCTTAACAGATCTGTTGGGCTCTTGAAACTCTCGAGTGTCCAGCGGTGCCTTTTCCGAGATCTGGCGTATTCAAGCAAACCCTAGTGACCTGCTGCTAGGGCAAAGTAGCCTATGGCCCACAGGCCTAGAAGGCTAGGTATGGGTCTAAGGGCCAGTCTACCCTTCTAACCATGTGAAGGCCACGAACCCACAGCATCTTCCCTGCTCTCTGGCGAAATGCGTGGTCGTGTCTTATCGCATTGCTTGCTTGTTATCGACAACAGATTTTATTTGATATATTTGAGGTGTCGTTCAGACGAAGAAAGTTGAAGTATGGCTAAAGATAAAGTGGTGTCACCTGAGGGGGTAATCTCAGGGCCGCCCACGCGATAAAGCCGTTAAGCATTGGGAACTTTTAAGTACACGGACACGGATCTGCATGCACTTAAGTGTCATGCCGTTAAGCAGCGGCTGCCGGCTTATCCCGTGACACCTTTTATATGTAGTTGGTTATCATGAATAGAATGCGTTATAGAAAGAGTAGCGTTGGCACTCAAAACAAATAAGTACTCACAGGCGCCGTCCGGTGCTTTAAAGGGGAGGCGTTGCAAGAATGTGCCTGGAATGGTGATGGGCGCAACACAACACTGGTCCCATCTGCACCGTGTTTCGGTCTAAGCCACAGACACATAAGGCGGACCATCACCGGCACGGAACCTGAGGGTCAGACGGCGGTTGAGCCAGGTTTGCCAGCTGTTCGTATGCTATGAGCAGCAAACCCCAACTCGGGTGGCCATCTGCGGGGGTAAACGCAGCAGAGCACAACGGGAGTGGGACTTCCGTGTGCAGCACCAATGGTTGAAGGACCAAAGAAAAGTAACGCTGCATGCGCGGAATACCCTCCTGGAATGGCGACATATCCTCGCTTTGTACTTCGCAACCGGGCGGCTTCCTCAAGTAGTTCGCACGCACGAGCTGGTGGTTTTGCAAAAAAAAAAAAAGGAGGAAAATAACAATACTTCCCCACCCCACGCACGCGGAAAGATAGCGGGATTTCACGTGATGGCAAAGAGAACTGCGTAGCATTTTCGCATTCTTTTTTTTTTACTTGCGCGTCGTCGACATCACATTGCACATGAGGTGTCATTTAGATGAAGAGGCCACGATGGGACACGTTGGCCATGACAAGCAGAATCACGAGAGGATAATCACGTGATCAAATATGAGTGGAGGTGTTCTCGATGGGCAACAAACAATATGACGGCGACAACTATCTACAGGACACCACGTTTTGTTTGTACGTGCCGGGGGAGGATTAGCCTGTTAGTGAGTGATAGTGTGTGAATATGATCGGTAGGCTAATCTTCTCCCAAACACGCTGCCAGCGTTCTCTTTCGTGTTTACAATTAATTGTTATTACGAAAAAATCCGAGATCGTTGTCCGCTCAGCCTTCAGGGAACACTTTTCGGAGTTGTGGCTCGCGATGATAAACGAAGCCACGGGACATCGGCACCAACTCGATCAATGCCGAACGGTGGTGGAATCAAATAACATGGTAAAGAACTCTTGGTGCAAGCCTTTCGGCACAGCTGAACTGCGAAACCGTACACCGCAAAGGGAAACTAGAGTTTTCGTTGACCGCACTACCCTGAGCCCAAATCCTGGGCGTGGTTTCAGGTGGCAAATTTGCAAATGATGATGATCAAAAGGTCCTACTTGGGCGGTTCAGTTTCCTCACACATTGCATGGCTAAAAAAAAAAGAAGATGAGAACAACTCCTGTCCGCAAGGGGTTGGTAGGTGTTGCTTTGGCCTAGGTAGGTTGTGCCGAATAGTACCACCCGAAGGCAGTTGGCACCCTTTTACGGGGTTTCTCCACCGGCGGATGTTGTTTGGGGGCTTTTTTTTCCGCTTCCAGAAAGAAATACTAGAACGCACGCGGAAGGTGGGGTGTGGACAGTGATTTTCACGCTGATAGCACAATGCATAACATAGATTTGATATTGTTTTGGGAGCTAAAAAAAACTGTGTGTTGCGGGGGAGGGGTGTTGACTGTGAGCGTTGGCAAACAGAACGTGACGTTGGAAAGATTGACTGCAGGCGTTGGAAGGCAGAGCGTGACGTTGAGAATACACTTGCCAAAAAAGGTCTGAAGCCCCTTTTCTTGATCCACAGGAGGGCCAAAAAAGGTCTGAAGCCCCCTTTCTTGATCCACAGGAGGTAGCCGTACCGCCTGCACGTGGCCGTGGAGACTTTCCAGTGCATGGCCAGCTTGATCCACAATTCACCACACGATGAAGGTAACTGCATGCTGGCGGAAAGTGGGGGTCTACGCAACATCTTCACCACGAGCACTTTTGCACCCGCCAGAAAGATGTTGTCGAAGCCCCCTGTTGTCTCCCTTCTCCTCCCTGGCCTCTGCGTATGCCCACGATTACCACCGAGACATGGCCAACGGAAATACTCGACGTAGCTGCTTTGACTCCTGGAAGGGAGGAGATAGGGGTAGAGGGCAAAATGCAAATCACAGGCAATCCGATTTGTTCTTCGCTTACACCACCGCGTGTTTTGTGTTTTTTTTTTTTTTTACTTTTTTGCCCTGTTGTGTTTTTGATCCCCTCGGTTCTTTGTCTGGCAGCTTCGTCGAACATTTCCTTCCAAGCAGGCGCTACGCAACGGCAGAGAATCTGTGGCGAAGTCTGCATCACCCTGAAAAGCAGCGGCAGGTATGAGGCTGAGCAGCTCCGGGAGAAAGGGAGGACCTGATATACCGTGGTGCAGCATGATGGACGGTATTGACACAGTTGCAGGCAACGCAATGCAGTTCCGAGGGATAGGACTGGGCTGGCTTATATGCCGCGATTCACTATAAAACAAGAACGGAAGCACGCTGGGCTTCCTCTGCCTCGTAAGCAGCCCGTGCTCGATAGTTTTCCCTGCGTTGGGATCGACCAGACTTCTCGTCGCAAATCGCACGACACGTGCTCACAATTGCGGGCTCGACAGCACCGAGGAACGTCACAGGAGTTCATCGTTACCCAGAAGACGATGATGCGCGCAACGCTGTCCTTTCGCCTACTGGGAGGCCGCTACTCGTCGCATGCTGATGGTCGGGTCAACGTGCCTTGTCTGCGCGTCGTCTTGACCTTCCCACACCATCGTGAAAAGGTCGTTCAAGGCTTGATAGCCGTTTCCTCCTGTATGGGTGTGTGTCGTGTGTGTGTGTGTGTGTGTGTGCACGTGTGGTGTTTATGCGTAGATGTGAGGGCAGGGAATGCGGGCTTCGGTTGTTTGTGTGTTACCGTCGATCTGATGGTCAGCTTTTGAGTTCGTGCTGCCCACGGTTGCGGAAGCCGTATCCGAATGCGGAACCGGCCCCCCTTTCGTCCTTCGGTGTTAAGAGTTTTTTTATAGAACACCTCCTGGCCTCCGGAGAGAAATACTCGACGCTGCTTTGACTCCGAATGGAAGGGAGTATAGAGGTAGAGGGGCAATCCAACAAACACAATCTGATTTGTTCTTCGCTTACACCACCGTTTTCTCACTCAGGACTTTGGACCTGTTGTGTTTGTGTGTCTTGTCGTGAAGGGTTAGACCCGCAGACTGTCCTCACGTCCGTTCAAACACGTGGTTCGGTAGGTACAGCACTTGGGACCCCTTCGGTTCTTTGTCTGGCAGCTTTTGTCGAGCATTTCCTTCCAAGCTGGCGCTTATGTAAAAAAAAACCAGCATACGACGCCCAGCGGAGTTCTTCAACTTGTCCATAACCTCCTCGAGCTCCTTCAGTGATTCGTGCGGCATAGGTTGGGTCTTGGACGTTCTTCGCTTTGTTTTTCTTTTTTCTGTAGGACCTGAGGTGCTGCAAATTGCGTTTTTTTCCGAACCACCTCTGTCAGCACGTGGTTCAGCAGGATCTGGAACTTTGATGATCAGCGTTTTCGTACACTGCGCTGCGGTAGCAGATACGTTCCCACTCGGGAGGAGTAGGCCCGGGAGAAGCCATGCGTCGTCAGCGACCCCGGGGACAACGTCCGTGAGGGGGGATTGCAAGAACGTGCTTGGAATGGGTATGTGCTCAACACCGCACCATCCGTGAGGGGGGAGGGGGGCAGTGCTGACACTACCCTGAGAGCCCCCAACGACTTTGGAAGGGACCCCCCCGGGACAACCGACGGAACTGAAAGGACCCTGAAAGACCCCTGTTTTGCCGGATAAAGGGGGGGCCCCACTACCACTCGGGTGGCCCTAAAATGCTCCGGAAATGCAGAAAAAGTGGTCGGGTGCTCGTTTAGGCTGAAATAACGGCTGCGCAGAGTGCGAAAACAAGGCGAAATCACCGGAGGCGTTGGAGACAACGCGGCGATGACGCGCGCTTTCGCGCAGCTTTCGTCCCCGCCTCCGCACAAAGTCCTCATCCAAGACCCCGTCGAATCTTCCCCTCGATCCTGAGACGGCATCGTTTACAGCAGTGGACTACGACGGTATCTGATCATCTTGGATCCCCACGCTCTCGTTCTTGATTGATGAAGACATTCTTAAATGCTTAAAGGACCGAAACACGGCGCAGACGGGACCAGTGCGTTGTTGAGCACATATCCATTCCAAGCACGTTCTTGCAATTCCTCTATAGACGTCCGCAGGCATTCGGTCAGGGCTCTGCTAATTACTGGTTGATCTTACTTAGTTGACACCCAAAACTTCGTCCGAGAGAATAATGGAGCGCCGAATTGCGGTTTTCGAAGAATTCGGCGGTTTCCACGCAAGTGAAGACACACAATTCTTTTTTTTTTTTTTGCTGCCAAAAAAGCAATAGGCGCGGTGTTTGTTTGTACGTGCCGGAGTGTCGGCCTCTGGACTGCTGGCCTTCCTGCAGAATTCGCGTGTGAGTGTTCGCTCGCGTCAGGTGAAAAAGAACGGAGAAGGGGAGCGACTGCGAACGTGCCTGCCGCCAACATGCGACACGCGTATAACGCTGGGGAAAAGTTGCAGCCTGGGGCGGTGCGACCGTTTTTATTTGTTGTGGTTGGCAGTGTGCGCGCGATCAGCCGGCTTGCCGACTGATTAAATTTCGAGTCTTGTTTCGTGGTAACAATGCTTTATAAACACGAAAGAGAACACTGGCAGCGTGTTTGGGAGAAGATTAGCCTAACGATCATATTCACTCACTATCAAACACTAACAGGCTAACCCTCCCGGCGCGTACAAATAAACACACGCCTATTATTTTTTACCGGCGCACGAAATCAGCCGATTTTCGACGGTGTAAGCTTTGGCGAGCGCCACCCCCCATGGGGCGGAATCAGCTTGACGCACCAATCGGGCAAGTCAGTTTTTCGAGAATTTCTTTTTTGTATAGGCACCTGCTTTGTAGGAAATGCTTGAGGAGCTGCCAGTTGCGATAGATCAAAGGAGGTAAATGTGCTGGAGCCCACACGAAACACAGGTAAATCTGGGTTTAGTGGCGGGCGTAAGCGTTCAACAAAAAAGACCCACTTTGTAGTTGTATTGTTTTCTCCCCCTCTAGCCTCCTTCGAAATGAGCACAAGGCAATCCATCGAGTATTTCCGGCTGAAATCTTCCTTAGCGCGAACACTGTGGTTGGGTGGTCTGGCTATGGGGACGCGTGCATGCCCTTCAGCCGCTAGAGTACCGCCGATCGGCAAGGAGATGTAAAACTCAAGCATCGGGGTTTACGTTTGAAACGTCCGCGAACTACGGTTTTGGGCTAGATCACCAAAGAGCGAGTTTCCTGGCACCAAGCTCCCGTCAGGTGAAAAAAGAACGGAAAAGGAGGGACACGTCTACCGCCAACATGCGACAGCGTCAATTGGAAACGTTGGGTGCTCGGGATGGGATGCAAATTGCCCCACGGGAAAGAGTTGTGACCTGGAGGCTACGGCTACACACCCCTTAGTGGTTGGTTAAGGAACGCGTGCATGACCCTGCGGCCGGACTATTCGGTTTGCGCGACATTCGATTGAGCGAGGTTCCGGGTCGTGTTCGGGGGTGTTTGCAAGAACGTGCTTGGAATGAAATATGTGCGCAACGCCGCATCGGTCCCGACTGCGTCTTTTAAGCCACGGACACGGCAGGCGGACCACCATCAGCGCGGAACCCGCGCTGCTAGCGCACAGGCAAATCCATCACGGGTAAAAGGCTCCTACGACCGTGTCTGAGCGACCATCAGTTAAAGGAGTCAGGGCCCCCGAGGTCGAAGTGCCCGTGTCGAATTGGGCACCCGAACATTGCCCACCTCTGCGGAATGCTGCGTCCCTGCGAGATGCATCAGCGAGGGGGCAGCCTTTTTCTTCTCTTCAGGTTCTCTCGGATCGACCAGAATACAAGTGGGTTGCGGGGATGACCCGTGGACCCTATTGACGTGACGTTCAACGCTCGCAGGCGTATGCCAGTCACAGCGATCTTCTACTACCCGTCTTGAAACACGGACGTGCGCGAGGCTTAGGTTGAACGTAGCCTTGACGGTGGAACCGACGGGTCTCGACGTACAACCGGCAGGCGGACGCTACGGTCTGCGCGACCCAATATACTATGGAACTGGTCAGCAGCGGTGCTTCGGGGTTCGAACCGTCGTCACGCCGCAGCACGTGACCTTGCGATTCAGTTCTGCCGGTCCGAGTTGAGTCGTTGCAGAAGCATCGATGCGCAATTGACCGAGATAGGAACCAACGCTAGCAATAACAGCGGTGTGTGGATGAAACAGGTCATAGCACACGACTTCAAGTCGGTGCAAGCCCGCAAGAGCTTCCCTATCAGCTTTTGACGGTAGTGTAGTAGACTACCGTGGTAACGGGGAATTAGGGTTCGATTCCGGAGAGGCCCCTCGGAATTTTTTTTCGATGAAAGCGGATTCGGCCTTCCGCTTCATCTGGGCCAGGGCAGTCAACGAGTGCAACGGGAGCACTTGATCGATCGACAACTGTTCCCGCCGGGTGGCAACGAGGAGGGATAGCGTGCGTATAAGTCGAACTTTGAGTGCGTGAGCCCCTCCGAAGAAAGGTCCATCACACTAGTCCCAGGCCACTTAGCCCGGGTCTCTGGGTCGCGTCCCCCTCCTTCTCGTGGTCGCCTGGTCTTGCGTCTTGCTGGTCCGTCCGGGCTGGTCGCTTCGCGCATCCCCTTCGTCTTGCATCACCTCGTCTCCACTCTTCGGTTTGTGTCACCTGCGACGCGGGCCGCTTCACTGCTCGTCTGCGCGTCGACTGCTCTGTACTCGTTGCCTTATAAGCGATTTCCGCTTCTCGTACCGACCGCGCCTGCCTTTCCTGTTCTGCCTTTCGCCTCTGTGGTCCGTCGGCCGCGAGGAGGGATAGCGTGCGCGCTTCCTCTCCGAGCGGTCAGCCACTCTCCTTGGGGTTCTAGCCGTCCCCACGCCGCAGCATGCGACCTCGCAATTCTTCCGTTTCAGCTCTGCCTGGGTCCGAATGGAGTCGTTACGGGAACGGCGACTGCCAACTCACAGCTTCGCACTGCGCAGGCGGTCTAGGAACCTTCGCAAGTCTGTGACGAAGTACTCAGGTTCCTCGAGGGCGAAGAAGTGGCCTCCTTTTGGGGCGGTGCTCCACTGCACGACGTTGTAGTTTCGGTTGGCCCAACTGCGCGGAGTGGTGAAGATTTCCTTCGGCGCGTGCAGACAGGCCGTCGGCTTCGCCACGTAGTGCGGCACGGGGCCCAGGCGGTGCGACCGGCGGGTCTCCATGTACAACCGGCAGGACGACGTGATGGTCTGCGTGACCCAATAAATCATGATGTTGGTCAGCAGCGTGTCCTTCGAGAACCGGGATTCGACGTCCCCGGCCCGGATGTCGCCCCAGGCGTGGAACTTCTCGATGATCCACGCAGCGAGGCCGACGGGCGAGTCGTTGAGGGAGGCCCCCAGGGTCTGCGGCTTCGTGCCCTGGATGGCTTGGTACCCGGTGCCGCTCTTTAAGAACTGCATCGCGGTTTCGTACCGGTCGATCTCCTCCGGCGTGTAGAACAGCCGGTTCACCACGGGCGCCATGATGAGGATGCCTTGGAGTGCTTTCACGGCATGTGAAGGCGCCATTCCGATGACCATGTTGATGTGAACGGCTCGGCACGCCGCGTCGTCGACGGCCATCCAGGTGGATATCATGGATCCCCAGTCTCCGCCCTGCGCGATGTAGCTCTTGTATTCGAGCCTGGCCATGAGCTTCGAAAAGACCTGTCCCATTTTACGGATGTCCATGCCGTGCTCCCGGGCGGGGGACGAGAAGCCGTAACCTGGCAGTGACGGGCAGACGACGTGGAAGGCGTCTGAGGCCTTGCCGCCGTGTGACTCAGGGTCGGTCAACCGGGGAATCACGTCGAGAAATTCGACGATGCTGCCGGGCCAGCCGTGAAGGAGCAGCAACGGCTGCGCGTTCGCATGGCGGGAGCGGACGTGGTAGAAGTGGAGGTCGATGCCTCGCACTTCGGTCACGAACTGCGGGAGGCCGTTCAGCCGCCGCTCCGCCGCCCGCCAGTCGAAGGACTCCCGCCAGTAGCGCACGAGCCCGTCGAGGTACGCTCGGTTCGTGCCGTCGACCCACCCGTCGCCCGGCTCGAGCGTGTCCGGCAGCCGCGCCGCCGCCAGCCGCCGCTGCAGATCCTCGAGCACCGCCTCCGGCACCTCCACTCGGAACGGCCGGATTTCTTCGGATGCCATTTTCTTTTGGATTTTTGTTGTTGTTGTTGGTGTTTGCGTCAGTTGCCTGTGATGGGGCGTTCAGGTTGCATAGTTTTCGCTGCTGATTCGCTGTGTGGCTCGTACGTCCTGCTGCAAATGTCCGCGAGCGGACGGGGGTGGAAGTTTCGAATACAGCATCTAGTTCGGAAAGAAGGGGCGAGATCAAGCTACCCTGTATGCGCAAGCTTCGTTTGATCGTGAGTCTAATTTCTGAGGCTTATCCCCTTGTATCTCACCATTTGTCGACGCGGCCTTCTAGTTGGGTAGTTTGAGTCAAGAACGCAAGGAAGTAGAAAGGAAAAAGTCCGCAAGCAAAAGAGTAAACTGCGTACCTAAACAAAGATAGAACGAGTGTGTGAAAGAGAGAAGAGAAAGTGAGGCTGAAGAGAGCAGCAAGTCAAGGTAGTCACGCCGGAGCCGGGGACTCTCTTCCCCTATCCACCCGCATGTGTTCGCATAGTCATCGCTGTCGCGCTGACCATTTCCGAGAGAGAGAAGTAGAGGGAAAGAGATGAGATAGAGCAGTTTTATAACAAAGAAAAAGTGGAAAACGGGGGAAAGAAGGGGTGACTGGGCTGAAGAAGGGAAAACGAAAGGGTTCTGTCCGAGCTGCATCCGAGGCGGGGCCTTGCTTTGTGATTGCGGAGCGCGTTCGACACTCACAAGCGTGGGCGGTGTGAGGATCCTGGCACTGAAGGCCACGGTCATCGCCACCGCGCTGACCTTCCCATTAGAGAGAGAGAGACGAGTTAGAGTGCAGGGACCATCTCTCCGGGGAGTATCCGGCTGCACTGTCAGTAAACCAGTCAGTACTATGGTAGGGCTTGGATTAAGAACCTTCGTGACAACGAAGTGTGTGAAGTTCTGGACGAACTTATACCGAAGGGCGGACTAGGTGTGCGGGGGGGTGAACCTGTTGGTCAAGTACGAAAAAACACAAAGACCGCAGGAGCACACAGCCGGTTCACGCGGCCGGTCCAAAATAAGCCCGAGGTAAGAAGTTCCGCTGAATGTTTCGACGAGACGTACGGCGTACTGACATGGGCTGAAACTTGGAACCATTGCCGAACAGTTAACTTCGCAGTTCACAGTTCAGCTGGTAGTCAGCACCAGACTAAGTTTGGGCAGACTAAAGGCAGCTGTACCGAAGCTAAGCACTCAGCTGCCCCACTACCACTGTCCCGTGCTGCTACGGCGGGCGTAAGTCGTTACGTCGTAGGCGCGGTGCGAGCCGCGGGGCCCTGTCATAGATGATGATGGCACCGATGGTGGCGCAGCCGGGGGCGTTCTGACTGACGGGCGAGACCGCCTGGCAGGCGTGTGCTGCCACGTTGTGTGCGCGGGAGAGAGACAACTTGGTGGCGGCCGTTGTTAATGGTGCTGGATTTGAGGAATCAGAGAAGGCACGCAGATTCTTTCTGGCGGTCGTCTCGCCGTCGGTTCGATAGTTTTGCGCTATCGCCGCTCTCTCACACGTCGTACTCTTTTCTTACTCACTACCATACGTACTATTTTCACTCTTTTACTCTCTTTGGCTAGCCAAAACAGACTCTCTGCGACCGACACCACGAACACATTCAACTTGGTGGGAGGGGGGTTGGGACGGAGCCAGAAGATCATTTTCGGCGTTTCAACACTATCCCCCCCTTCAGCCCGAAAAGTAAAAATAAACAAACAAACAAAAAAAAGGAAAAACGGAGGAAAGAAATGGTAATCGTGGTAAACTTTCTTTCGAAAGAATTTGCGTAGTTTTGGTTTATTCTTTTGCTTTTCGTTGTCGACAACATTATTTACTTTCAGCGTCTTTGCATGCCTTTTAGTGACGGTATTTTGGTTTTCTTTCTAACCATGGACTTTCTGGACTTTATGGTGCCATAGAGCTGTCGTACTCTCTCTAAACGCCCACGTCAAGAAAAGGCGGCTTCTGGTTGGTGACGAATAAGAAGGTTCGCTGAGGCAGTGTGTATGAAGCCGCTCGCACACGGTGAGATCCAGCCTCAGAAGCTGGAGTAAAAGCGGGTGTGCCACAACCAAACGCGTGGAGACCCACACCCGAAAAGCGGGTGTGACATCTGCTTTTTTTTCTCTTCAGCTTCAACACCAACCTTCTGAGGCTGGGCTCCGCCGACCCCAACTCGCACGTGCGATGTGGTTCTGTCGCACAAAGGTACCCGATGGCGTGTTTAAGGGATTCGCTCGTGATGCAGGGATTTTATCAGAATCCCTGTTTTCCACGTCGCGCTCACCACTGCACCGCAGGTGCATGGTGTCAGCCTCAGAAGCTGGAGTAAAAGCGGGTGTGCCACAACCAAATGCGTGGAGACCCACACCCGAAAAGCGGGTGTGACATCTGCTTTTTTTTCTCTTCAGCTTCAACACCAACCTTCTG